>PNEQ01040133.1:0-10708 GCA_003012365.1 Medauroidea extradentata | reverse complement strand
TTTTTTTTAGCAGCTTAACCACAGTTGAGGTATCACAGCGTATTTCTTCGTGCGTGTTTTGTGTTGAAGCAGCAACACAAGAGTTTGTCGACGTCTTCAACTAAGGTAAGTGCGTAGTATGTCCATTTTACTGCGGTCGGGTAGGCAGGAAACTTTGAAAACAAGAGACGTGAACGTCTCACTTCTTTTTCTTTAAGTCTACATTCCATTGTCCGTTTCTGTATTTCTCAATTTCTCCTCCACATTAGAAAATCGAACATACGGAGCTAATGCAATCAAACTTGATAAAAATATAGTACAGTAGACAAAGTTGATTAGACTTATATGTACTTAGTTCATATTATCATAATGGCGGTCATTTAAAACGTTTTTTCTTCATGAGATAAACAAAACTAATTTTTTGAAGAGAGACGTTGTTTACATAAGCCTATCAAAATGCTGGTAATGTGAGTATCTTAAGTTTTCTTGATCACATTAGTCATCTACACTAACCACGCATCTGGAAATCACCAAACTCGGTACATATGTTTGATATTAACGTATTTTTAATATATCATTTTCAGTTTTTAACACATGATGATTCAGAAATTTTTTTATTAGTACCACGTGGAGAAATTTATGATGAGGTAAGTAGAAAATGTAATTTCAATGATTATGTGAAATGGGTAATAGTTAAAAATTGACTTAATAATTTTTCTTCTTTTGATGAAATAGGCTATTTGGTCTTTAATTGTTTCAGCACTTGATATTTTGCTTTACATTTTAAGAAATAACATTTTGTAGTTATTTTCTGGTTAATATTACTACCACTATAATTCACTTCGCAGAAAAATTTTAGGACATATTTTTGACATATATTTCATGAGCTATAGCCTCATTAAAATAAAGAAATTATCCCGCATAACTTACAAGGAAATTGTGTTTTAAATGTAATTTGACGATTCAACGTTAATAATACTGAGCATACTCTATTTCCCAAGATTTCATGTCATTAATTTATTTATTTTCTCCTATAACATCTGCCCCGACTCTAAGAAAATGTAAAATTAAAAATTTAATTTTTTAAACTTTGGTTTCATTAGTTCAAATTGTTGTAGGTTCACTATGTTAGAAGATAATCACATGAAGAAACAAAGAAATATTTTATAACGTTTACATCTACATGATCAATGTGAAATTTTTTGGTTTATTTAAGGAAAGTAGTCTTAATAGTTAAGCTTGTACTTTCTTGATTAGCACATAGCATTCGCAGATTAGTGTAACAAGTGTGTTTACTTTAAAAATAAAACTGTAATTTTTTAATGTGATCACTTACCTTGAGATTTTCCTTACAAAATACCAAACAAAACTATTAAGTTAAAAGCAGCATTGTCACGTCTATTAAATGTCCTATCGTCTCTATGCACAAGTCACAGAACCAGCGAGCAGATTTTCTGTCGTACAAACGATTTTTTGAATTAGACTTTTACGAATCTGTAATTTATTTTCATATATTTAACTAAATTTTGAATTGCAATGGCACGAGAATGGAGATAATTTTACAAATTATTTATATCACGCTAGCGTTTTGGAAACATACCGTTACAGATTTACAATTTTTTTTTCGTAGGTGAATATATCGTGAACACATTTAATTGTTTATAAAACTTTTGTTTAACATAACGTAACGCAGATTAAATACGAGTTGTTTAGGAAAAATATATATAAACGACATTCTTTTATTTTACTTGTAAAAATTTTATTTCGTAAATTAATTTTAAAAATATTGGAATATTTGTAAATAAAAACTTAGAACTTCTGAATGTTAGTTAAACGTATCGTATCTTACAAAAATGCGTTTAAATCAACAGTATATAACAGTGTGTAACAATTGTAATTGCATATTTTCTAAGTAGGCCGGTTTACAAAAGGTGCCTATTGATCGTACGTCCATTATCCATTCTATTTGCAAGCATTTAAAGAACAAAAAAAGTCAAGTCATTATATTTCGGACACTAGATGTGGTATTCCTACACGTTGACTACAAATTACAGGGGAAAAAATTTCTATTCATTAATTATTCATTTTACATTTATCTTATTTCTATATTTTTTGAGTCAGTTTAATGCTTAGAAACTATATTTATGGAAATAAACATTAATTTCATCTTTACCTTTTTGTGATACATAATATATAAAAAAGTAAAAAAAAAAAAAAATCGGAGTGACGGGGATTCGAACCCAAATAAAATTATTATCAGACCGACACCTTAGCGCCTAAGCTACTCCATTACTTACTTACTGACTTACTTAAAAAAAATACTGCAAAGCTTTTAAAACTACAAATTTGTTGATTTTGGATTATTTGGGCTTTTAAAATGCTAGTGAGTTATTATTTAGTATTCCTGCTGCCATAAAGTTTCATTTTCTGTATTATTAGAATGTTTTTGTTTTCTCTTTTTATTATTAAAAACTATATTCGTGCAACAAGCGATAAAATACGTTGTAACGTACGTAGCTGTCTGTAGGGCTAAGCGTACTGCGCATGCGTTGTTATATTAGGACAAGGAAAAGTCACAGATTAGTCCTGAATAAGCAATGTCTTTACCCTAAACCCTTGTACAAACGTTTAGGAATACCGACAAGGCCTAGGCATGACATATGCTGCACCTAAACTCTTATTTAAACGTTTAGGAATACCGGCCTTAGACTCAGATAGTAGTTTAAATGTATGATTTGTGTCATAAACCAGGGAACAGAGAGATTTTTTAACCTCCGACACCTTGACAGGGCAAAGGTTGCAGTTGAGTTACCTCTTGGAATTCATGCGGACCTGTGTCTGTTATTGTTCTGACAACTGTACCTGTCGTGCCAAAAATGGTGGTTGTCACTAAAAGATGTAGAAACACCTAAAATATCAAAGGTTGTAACATTGTTGTCAAATGCTCTTGCTTCTGCGAACTACACAAATTTACGTTAAATTTTTTTTGAAATCTACAGGAATTTGAGTCTTTTACAGAAGGCATAAACGGACATTCGTAGAGTATTTCGCCACATTTTTTAGCAAAGTATTTTGGCTAGGATAACAATTTTGATTTTAATTGTAATGTAGACCCACTGTGGGCTTTTCTTAACATCGTTATTATCCTATGTTAAGTAGTTTTAAATAGTCTCTAAGTACCTCACTATCAACGAGACGTAAATCTAACTTAAGTATGTGAGATAACATGTATCATGACGTACTTGAAAACCATCATAATTGGACTATTATTATTCACGAAAACTAAAATTTTATTTGATTGATGCTGATGGTAACAGCGAAATATTTAATCGATTTGATCATTCGTTATAACGAAAAGAGTTACTCACAAATAATGTGAATATTTTTATTAGAATGAGATATTTTCACTTTAGGTAAAAGCACACAAACTATATCAAATTAATTTGAATCCGTTTCTATGTGAAAAAAACTATAACATGTATATTATTTTTGTGACAAAAAAGTCATAATATGAAGGAAATTAACTGTAAATTCCCAATCCCATTTCCTTTTTTCTGCACAGCCTATAACCTCGAATTGCATTTTTTTCCGTTGGTTCGCAACGAACGCCGGTTCAAATTTTGGGTACCGTACAAGTATGTTGGTATATAAGTCATTGGAACAGACAGGACGAAATTCAAACAATGAAAAAGGGATAAGAATAGTGAATAATTGGAATGGCATAAAAACTATGAAGTCAGGGGAAGTGTTTGAACCAGTTTTATTAAGTTAAGTAAAAAAATTTTAAGTCATTTATAAACTTGTAATTTATGTACACTTCAGCGAATTAAGGAGTTTGATAAGTCAGTACTCACCTTGGAGCAGTTGTCTGCCTTTAGTTCAATTTGGTGTGGTTCAAAAGGAGCCAAGCTTTTCAGGAAACCATCTTCTTCGTATCCGACTGTGTAAGGTATGGTAGCTTTTGGTCTCTGGAAACGTACGAGGGATGCGATAATTGATGAATACGTGTACAATATCACAGTAAACTAATTTTCCCTTTTTTAGTAGCAGAAAGTACAGCTTCAAAAGTACAACTGTTCAGGATAAAGTGAGCACTTAAAAAAGACCCGCTAAAGTTCTACTTTCAGCAAATTTCTATCTTTCCGCGCATAACGGCTAACGACGGGAAATGTCTAACCTCTGGACACGTCACTTGATGTTTGCGCGTGTAAGATAAATTGTGCAGTCAGTATGAATCGAAACAGTTTAATAAATTAAGGTTTATTCATTATATGAAAAACATTTATGACGATTTCGGTTGATTTTGTTTCTGTATTGTTGTATTTAAATAGGAAATCGCTCGGAACTATGTTGTGTAATTTCGCTGCCAACCATACAAGTAGTAAGGCAACTATAGTTAATGCAGAATTATATGCAGTAACGGCTAGTAATATTATTCAAAGGTTGAATTTTTAGTGCTCACTTTATTCCGAATGACCTACACAAATATTATTGCGATTTATTTGTATATCTGGCAGGGCATGAGTAGCCATACAGCAAATACACTGTAAACCACGGCCGTAGAAGAACAGGTCTGGACACTCGCCTGGAAACTTGACCCCCTTGTTGTTTGGCTGTAGTTCACCAAGTTACCGAGAATATTGTGTTTTATTGGCGCTTCAGTTAGGGCGGTCGGACTAAACTCCGCCCACTTCCTTTCCGCTAAGATAAACAATTTATCAAAACGTATTTTTCATCAATTTATGAAATACTTTCTTCGCTCACAAATTTAAGAAAAGGCTCCAGCAATCTTTATTTACTTTATAAATTCTACAATGGAAAAAAGTGAACGGAGTTTGAGTCCGACCGCCCGGAAAACAGCGCCAAAAAGTACGGCATTCTCGGTAACTTGACGAACTACAGCCAAACAAAAAGGGGGCCAAGCAAAATACATTGTTAGATAGGCGAGTGTCCAGACCTGTTCGTCTACGACCGTGCTGTAAACCAATACCGGACAGCTTGAGCGCTTTGGCGAGAATTCTGATTGTGTTGTCACGTCAAACCACCAAAGAACAGCACCCTACATTTAATTGATTTTACATGTACGCTGCCAACATAAAAATTATGAAAAAAAAATGTCTCTATGGAGAATATATTTTCGTTGCACGGAGAAAATAAAAAATAGCAGTACGATTAATACGAAAAAAAATAATAATGCATGTTATAATAATAAAATACAATAGTTATACAAAAATAATATCAAAATATGCGTTAGTTTCACCTCATACCGCTAGGATTTTTTTACAAGCTAACTCTTAGTATTTGCGTAGAGCTGTCCTGTATTAGTCTCTAGGGTATTTGCGTATAGGCTGTCCACGATAAAGTGAGCACAGCATTATTTTTTCTTTCAGCTATTTTGCAGCCAACCTAACTAGTTTTGATATGAAAACTTCCAAGCATCTATTAATAAAGTGTAAACTTTACCCTACGTTCAAAACCTAACGTTTATGGGCCGAAATAAAATAGTTTTTTTTACATTTATTATAAGTTTTAGGAGTGCTCACTTTATAGTGAACAGCCTATATTAGGTTATATTTTAATTTTCGCTTTTGTTTTTAATTCTAAGAAGGAGAAAAATGTGCTATTATAGCGTTGATTCTATTACAAGAATCGCAGTTAAACTTAAACGTATATTTAGGCCGCATTCAGTTCAGCATTTTTTTTATATTATTAACTTGCTGGAATGATTGCGGTCGAAATATACTTTAACAGTTTAACTGTGATTCTTGCACTGTAGTGTAAGGTAAATACATAGAACTCATGAAATAATAGCAAAATTTCAACATTTCGTTCTCATATTTACAATAAAGTGAAGACCAAACTAATCCATAGGGACCTCTGTTTTTCGCGAAAAGAATTTTGCCTCACTTTGTTTAGTGTTTTACGTACATACATGCAATTCTGCTTCGTGGTCGGTGATTGGATATTTTAACTCGCACGAGCCTTGGGATTCTACCGGCGAATCATAGACGTGTGTTGTTGCAGGTAAGTTATTGTAATTGGTTCAGTCAAATGATATACGGCTCTTTACATTGACACGCTGCCAATAACAAAGAAGCTGAATTGCAGGTATGTACTTAAGGCACTGAAACAAAGTGTGGCAAAATTCTTTTCGTGAAAAACAGGGGTCCCTACTAATTTAATATGGCGACTGATGCCGAGCCGTAAGGGTGTTCAAGTGCGATAAAACGATAATTTAAATTTTTATGGAATATCGTTAGTTTTGTAGACGATACTTGTGAGTGCAGTTTCTTCTTACGAAACAATTTTAGCTCTCAGTTTTCTCATAGCGGTGCGTCAAAGTCAAAATTTGCTTGTTACGCTGTCATGCAAATAGTGAAAACCAATCAATCTACTTAAATGAAGTACTACACTGTGAACTTACATAACATGAGCTTTGCAATAAAACATTCAATAACCCACAATGCTATATTTTGAAGCACTTAAAAAAAAAAAAAAAAAAAAAAAAAAAAAAAAAAAAAAAAAAAAAAAAAAAAAAAAAAAAAAAAAAAAAAAAAAAAAAAAAAAAAAAAAAAAAAAAAAAAAAAAAAAAAAAAAAAAAAAAAAAAAAAAAAAAAAAAAAAAAAAAAAAAAAAAAAAAAAAAAAAAAAAAAAAAAAACATAAGTACAAACAAAACAAATTCCAATTTTTTAAAAATATAAAACAGTTCGCGGGATGTTTCTTAACGTTTTAATACGTAGCCCATGGCACATTATTTCACTGTGAATTATTTCACTTAAATAAGTCAATTTTGGTTTTCACTGTTTGCATGGCAGCAGAACATGAAAATTATAACTTCGACGCATCATTATGAGAAAACTATGAGAGCTACAATTGTTTTGTAAGAGGAGATCGTACTCACGACTACCGTCTACAAAACCAACACTATTTCAGATAAATACATAATTATGATTTTATCGCACTTGAACATCCTTAATAGGGCATGGTTGACAAGCAAGCGCTGAATTATTCAACTGAGATCTACAGTTTTTGAAAGTGAATATAGAAAAACTGCAAAATAACATTCCTAGATAATGGTATTTCCAAACTTTATGACCAAACATTTATCAAGAATGATGCAATTGTTAAGTGTCATCTCTTGCGTCTCAATTAAATGTACGAAATTTCGGTGTCAGAGATTATTCTGCAGATAAACGTTAATCGAGAAAAATGTTTGCTCAGAAAGATGGAAAAACTTTTGTTAAGGACTGCTATTTTTTTTTTTTTTTTTTTTTTTTTTTTTTTTTTTTTTTTTTTTTTTTTTTTTTTTTTTTTTTTTTTTTTTTTTTTTTTTTTTTTTAATGTTTGCAAATTGACTTAGTCCTGAACTGATGCTTTTATCGCTGAACTATATACCATGCACTCTTAAGATTAGTGTTGTGATTGTGGGAGTGAAGCATGAATAGATGAAGTAATAAAAAACGGACTTCCATTGTTTGAGATGCCTATGGAAGGCAGTTTTCTCTTGGATCTACCGTTCCATCCGCCCTTCATTCTGACGTTTCTCACGAAAATTCTCCAAAAACAAAAAAACCTAAGCGTTGACACATTCCTAGAATAGTTAAGCGGAAGAAAATAAGAATTTCTTGTAATACAGACCCCGTAGTATTATTCGTACTTCAGGTGGGTTACTTTTAGGATATTCAGTATTTTTCTTACGTGTGCGCATGCGCGGCCGTTTGTGGTACTCGCAATCCCCGAATTCGCCCACTGACTGAGATTTTGCGTTGTGGGTACGTCGTAATGTGCACAAAGTGTTCTGGATATACATTTCTCGGTCACTGGGCAAATGGAAATACAAATAGTGGCGGGTTTGCAATATGCGTAGTACCTGAAGCAATGTCATTTTTTCGTAATGTGCACAGCACGAATTATCCACGACGGATTATGTATTGTTGTTTCGTCCACAACGCGTTTTGAGTGTTTTGAATCGGTCATTTGAGAAACAACTTCAGTCAAATTTCTACGAAATGTGTTGTGGGTGTTATAGTGCTCTTGTGGTAGTCATGGCGTTTCTTAAATGAAGTCATGGTTCAGTGCTGCTTACGAAAATTACGCTTAATGTGGTTTAATAATACGCGCATTTACCTCTGTAAAAAATTATTACACCAACAACTCATTTTGGTAGAAAATTAACTTGCATTGTTTCTCAAATGACTTATTCATTTTGCATTTACCAACAAAGTGTTCCTAGTGTTTTCAGGTAGGGTTACCAGACGTCCGGCAAAATGAGGAAATGTCCTCGTTTTATGGATTTTTTTGCGTCCGACCGGAATTTTCTTGATGCTCAAAAATGTCCGGCTTTTTAATAGGATGAAACATTACATACATGAAAGAGTCCCTGTGCTGAATTAATCTTCATAGATCTGCTGTCACACACAAAAACACACACAAAATTAATCACACACAAAAACACACAGCACGTCCAAAGATAGTTCGCTTTGGATTGTGAGTAAACAAAACGAGTTTGCTCCCTCTGAATTTAAATGCTTGAAAAGTAACTGAATTTGTATACATTTATGCAGTGCTGATTTATAACAAACAATACTAGTTCATTGTGTATGAAAAAATGTCCAAGAGATAATTTAAATTAAGTGATACCTAAAAAACTAAATTTCCAGAACATGATAAAAAAATGTTCATTGTCCTACTTTTTAGGCCATGTCCGAAGTCAGGTATGCACTCATGTACTTCTACCCCTGCGTACTTCACTTGCCCCTGATCCATACTAGACAAATTCGGACGACCCTTGTTGGATTCGTATGTTAAATGAACTAGCCAGAAGTATTTCTGAAAATTTTCTTTAAATGTTATGATTTCGTTATTGATGAACGACGGCGTAAAAGGTAACATCAGCCTTTCTTCTCAGATATTTCATGTACAATGAAAAATTATGATATTCTGTCAAATAGAAAAAAAAAAACATTAATGTGACATGACAAAATATGACTGCATACGAAATCATTGCATACGAAATCATAAACTGGTTCCTAGCAGTAAGCATGATATACAATCGTTAATATAATTTATGTAATTAAAAGCTAAGAATTGGTTATTTGTAATAGTTCTAGTAAATGTATTAGTTGTGTGTACTTACAAATAAACAGAGTCGAAGCATTCATCTAGAAGTTTGTGCTTTGTTTATCACGTTAACCTGCAAATACTGAACAACAAACCACAAAATTTTAAGATGGTGACGCATGAAGGTCTTTAATTTGGGTCGAAGGGCGCGAGAAGTACACACATTCGTTCCCTTGCGTACTTATGTACTTCACTTCCAATTCGGACAGCCCTTGTGATGTCACTTCCGGGGGTAGATGCACACGCATACTTCAGGCGAGTTTGGACACGGCCTTAGTGAAATGTCCTCCTTTTTCGATATGAACATCCTCCTTTCTTATTCTCGGTGCCTGGTAACCTTGAAAATGTAAACGCAAATACTTAATACCTTTATGTCCGTGGCCCTGACAACGACGAAGTTGTAGACCCATACCGAAACCAGCGCAACTGACGGCGGAATGTTTCTCTTATACCAAACTCATCCATAAGGAATTCGTTTATCTTCCTAACCTTTAGCAGAATTAACCTTAGCACAGCCACACCCTGTAGAAACAACAGCAAGTCGCTTCCGTTACACATATTTATTTTGTGAGGTTTGTGGACTCACGACCATAGTACAGACCTGCAGGAGGAATGCGACGCTGACGGCGAAGCCAGCCATGTCGACGGGGAACTTGCGGCCGGAGGGCCAGCCGTCGTAGAAGCCGACGAGACGTCCCTCAACGACGACGGGCGAGCTGACGCCCAGCTCCGTGCACAGGCCTACCGGCCACATGGACACACGCCTCGTTGATCGCATCTGTGACACGGATTACAGGTTAGAAAGATCAATGTTGAAAGTTCGGCATAAGGAAAATTTCTGCAACATGAGCTCTGGTATCGATAATGGGCGTAAACTGACGAATCACAGAGTTTTCCTGAATTTTAAGTTACTTTGAGTTGATATTTCAAAACGCGAAATTGGTTTATTTTCACTTTAAAATTGTGTTACGTGACTTCTGTCATTTTCAAGCCTATTTATATTTAATTTTACTGCGGTTTCGTATTTTTCTGGTCCCTTAGCGATACCAGCGAAACTAGCAGCAGAAATTTTCCCTGTGCCATCCAAACTGTATTGTAAGAAAATACATTTTCTTTCCAACGTGTGGTAGAATTAACGTTAATCAGGGATGGATTCTACTGTGGATCATTGGGGTGGGAGGAGGGCACATCCTAGGATGATGTGGGACAGCCTCCTTACGCACACCCGAAGAATTAAACAATTTGGATTTTAAGGTACAAAATTGAACGAAGTTTACAAAATCTTTACTTTATCATCTGTTTTATGTACCTAATATGTTATGAATCACAATTTAAGCCCGTATAGGGGAGAGTAGCCTATATTGGACCGTTTTGACTAATTGTCTCTGTAAGTCAATTGACTGAAACGCAAAAAAAAAATCTAAACAGCCCAAAATGTTCCACGGTTAATGTGCTTTCTCCTGATATACAACACTTACATAATATACAAGTGATAAACAGAAATACAGGTGTTTTTCTGCACCTCGGCAAATGGTCCATATTGGGAAACCGGTTTCTTAAATTGGACCTTCGGTTCCGTAAATTGGACCAGGGGTTCTAAAATGGATC
>PNEQ01040132.1:0-48584 GCA_003012365.1 Medauroidea extradentata | reverse complement strand
CAGGCGTGGCTAAACGGAGCCTCCTCATTGGTAGTTATCAACTCAGAGATACGCGCGTCTCCAAGTGTCTCTCAGTGGGCCGTTCCTTTGTTCCCATTGGCAGCTTATCGATATAGGGAGGGATGAAACCGCTGGAGGAGAAGACGATTTTTTTCATCGCGGGAAAGCTTCCATCGCGGGCAACTGCCCTAGCACCATTCTGTCGGTGTCTTCAACCTGCCGCCAAAACAACAGCGATTCGCGGAACTCGTCAAGAGGGGCATAAATAATAATTTTGTACTATCCTTTTTGTTTCTTCCACTGACACCCCCCATCTATCTCGTAAAACCAAAATGTTTCTCGCTTACTATATTTTACCCTGCATTTCCCGGTCAAAAATGTTCATGCCATCGTTAAACTTTTTTTTTACATAGTAAATAATTGTCATAAAGAAAATTAAAGGATAGCGTCATTGGCAGGACAGTTCATTAATACTCTGTAATTTTTTTAAAGCCAATTGACCGAATAGTTTTCGATTGGTGATGAGTTAGGTTTCTACGAATTTTTCGGGCGCGCGATCATGACTTGGCTTGCGGTAGCTGCGAAGGACCCAAAATGGCGGACGATTATACCTAGTCTTTATAGAGCCCTAGGAAATACGTCTACGTCACTTGATTTTAATTCTGTATTATTGTATTTAAACAGGAAAATACACGGATCTACGTTCAGCAAATCGCTGCCAACTATACAAGTTGTAAAGTAACTATTATAGATGTTGAATTATGTGCAATAACGGCTAGTGATATTTTTTAAAGGTTAAATCCTTAGTGGTCACTTTATCCCGAACGACCTAGGCCTATATAATGACATGACATTCACAATGGGGCAACATAGCACTGTAGTAAGCTCGTTCTTGTACTACACAGATATCTTATCTTACTATTACTGTTCTGACCTGCATATTATGGGTTCAGATTCAAATCCCTAGTAGTCCAAATATGACTCTTCGTTTACTTGACGTAACATACATACATACATACATACGCTGTGCTTAAGTGCAGTGTTGCCATATTGTGCATGTAAAAAGCTATCGTACAACACTTTCAACTCCAATATAGCCCAGGATTAGGGCAGTGCGTTTATTATATGTGGTTGCTTCTGGATATCTCTGTATATGATATATTTTTATTTGATGCTCATTTGAAAAATAATTTAGTATGCAGGAAATATTTTAAACAGTCTTTAACTATTTGCGTGCTGTAAACGTAGCGATTCAGCCGGGGGGGGGGGGGGGTGTAGCAGTTCACATAACATTTTAATGGACGACTTGAAAAGAGGCGGAGCTTCATCAGGTGTGGAAATAATTCATATCTCCATGGATACCGCAATCGGACATAACCTTCATTTAGCTGTTTGGCTTCACATGTCCCGGATGAGATGTACGGCAAGAAAATTGATTATTTGTTTGGAATTTGCCGTTTTTTCAGGTAAACATTAATCTTATGTATTTGCGTATCTTAACCATGAAATTGAAACTAATATTTTTTACCATTGCATGCAAATCTATGAATGCGCAACATTTTTGCTTTCTGCAATTACCAACTAGCAAATCAGCATGTTTGTAAACAAGCTTTATTTCCCACAGTACTTTTCCCCTGCGGTGACGTCAAAGGGCGTGTTCTTCAACTCGTTCATTGTTATAGTAATTTTTTTATTCGTACGAGATATGGTTTGTTATAAAAAATGAAAAAAATTAAAATTTTACGATGAGCCGCCCCTCCTCTCCTTGAAGTAATTTGCTTTTGAAAATACTTGCAACCACATTAAGCTAGTGAAACACATCAGTTAATCACATGATGTATACCAGCTAACTACGAAATAGACTGCTATAACCAGCTACTCACCAGGTGTACGCTATGCCAACGATTCGAAAATTTGTGAACTGAACTGAGAAACGCAAGATGGCGGGGAGCGATTATGTATTGCTGCGCCTTGAACGGCAAAAATATACCAATCGCGACCATACCCATGTATATCACACTTATACCTGCGATCCTACCGTAGTCTAGCGACTAAAAAACGCGGAATTTAATCACAACATTTTGAAACAAGACAAAGGCATCTTGCTTCGGCTAAAGAGCCATAAATATGTGAATTTAAAGATTCTAATCTGTATACATAAAAGATAACACTGACTGGCTGACATATCAAACTGCAGCCCAAACAGCTGGACCAAGAATTTTGAACTTTTTTGTGTGGTTTCAATTACGTATACAAATGACTATGATTGGACTCCAAGACATTTCAAAATTTTATAATGAAGGGGGTGAAAATAAATTGAATGTGTTTTCGATTATTTGTGATTTTCACTTCACTTGAATACGAGTACAAAATATTTAAGATGTGAATCTAAAATTTCTTGAAATCGAAAAGGCATAAAATTTGTTTACTTATCATATATCATAACCAGTAAAGATGTTGAGGTGTTGTTCGCGTCAGAATTATGCTTACGTAAATACCTAAAAAATGTATTGCAGATTTTTAATTTTATAGTATACAGTGACTGTATTATTGAAAAGAAATTTAGTTTTTGAACTTTCAAGGCAAACGATGTGGAAAGCAAGTAAGACCAGTGAAAAATAAACTATACAGGAATTTCATTCTAAAGTTCTAAAAAAAAACGTGTTGTCGTACAACCTCTATGAGCCCAAGAAATTAATATTATATTTTTAAAATTAGTTTTAATGAATAACTTCAACGTTCTAGGGCGCAGTGATTTGCAGCTCGGGGGAAATCAATCTTAACACTACGTATTTAATTTGATAATCCTATCACATTAAAGAGTCTGTGTAATTTCCCCACAACGTCAACATTGCAGTGCTATAAATAAGGCTCAGGCGAAGTCGCTGTTAGTGGTAGGGACAAAATTAAGACTGCTTTTCGCGCAGACAGCTATAGCTACTTATCCTGCTGCAGAGTTAACACAACTAGCAGATTTGTCATTCTAACACTTGATGACTGAACTACCTATGTGGTGTACAATGAAGATTTTCAATTAAAGTAAATATTATCTGCTATGAGTAATACAAGCGAGCAAAGCTGCAGGCGCACTGATGAAACACCATCACATTACATAGGTGAATCATTCAGATAAAAATATCTTACAATCTAATATAGTAACATATATTGTAGTGACATTATACCAAGCGATTAGTGCAATGTGCCAAAGTCACATAGCGAGACACCTTGGGGTCTATTCTTTAAGGGTGCGGTCTATCGCAATTTTCATCGCCATTTTTTAAATTTTTTATTCGTACCATATATTTTTTTATTATTTTGGATACAAAATGTGACTAAATTGGGCTCTTATGAAATTTTTTTATCTCTCATAGTTTGCGCGTAATGGCTTGTTAAAGTCATATTTTGCATGTTTCCGTTTTAACGACCACACTAAAACCAACTGATATACCAAAATCAAAAAAATTACAGTGGATAAAGAAATTGCATGCTACAATTCTATGCTCATAAAAATAGAGAATAAAAATTATTTGAATTTTAAAAAATGCTGAAACTGAAAATTAAAATTTAAAAATTCAATATATTATTTTTAAATACAAGTAATTTTTATTTTTAAATTCATGACATTGTAACCTGTCATGTCTTTATTCACTGTGATTTTTTTGAGTTTGGTATATCAGTTGGTTTTAGTGTGGTCGTTAAAATGGGAACATGCAAAATATGACTTTAACAAGCCATTACGCGAAAACTATGAAAGATAAAAATATTTCATTAGAGTAAAATTTAGTCACATTTTGTGTCTAAAATAAGAAAAAAATTGTCTGGTGCAAATAAAAAATAAAATAATAGTGATGAAAATTGCGGTAGATCGTGCCCTTAACTTCACTTCCGGTAAAGATCGTCACTTAGGACTGTCTTTTGTGAGCGACTGCGATTAAGAAAGTCACTCGTGACTGTCTTCATAACGTATTATCAAACACCTCTCTTTACCAGAATCTCGATACACTTGGCAACACTGTAGGATGTGTTATGAAAACCTTAATACATCTTGCTAAGTTATATTGTCTCACATTTCACAGCGTGTTTTGAACTACTAATTACTTAAGTTTAGTTTTGAATTATATAAATAATGTTTGTTCGTCTTTATAACTCCTATTTTAAAAGATATAACACCATTCCGTCTCTCGTGGAAAGGTAGTGTGCTTACAAGAGATAGCAGCACTATTTCTATGTTAGTATCTCCGGCAAACAGAAAGCAGCACGCGTGTTGTATTGAATTTGTTTTTGCGTCGGCATTTAAAGTTAATATACACAGACCTATAATTCCCCAAAAGTGTTACATTATTGAAGGGAACAAATGTATTTCTGTCTTCTTTCAAGCAATATTTCAATCGGATTTGTTCTCCGACGAGCATGGCCGTAGAACATAACTTAAATATGTCGGTCATTTTCATGAACTTTGTCTCTTAACAACACCCTAGAACACGGTCGTAGAAGAGCAGGTCTGGATACTCGCTTATCTACCAATGTATTTTGCTTGAACCCCTTGTTGTTTGGCTGCAGTTCGCCAAGTTACCGAGACTGTTGTGCATCTTTGGCGCTGCAGTCAGGGCGGTCGGGCTCAAACCCCGGCCACTATTTTTCCATTGTTTATAATTTATTAAGTAAATAAATATTGCTGGAGCCATGCTTCAGGATTGTGAGCGAAGGAAGTATTTCATGAATTGATAAAAAATACGTTTTGATAAATTGTTTATCTTAGTGGGAGGTAAGTGGACGGAGTTTGAGTCCGACCGCCCTGATTGCAGCGTCAAAGACGTATATTACTATCGTGAACTTGGCGAACTGGAGCCAAACAACAATTGGGTCAAGTTTCCAGGCAAGTTTCCAGACATTCTCTTCTACGGCCGTGCCCTAGAACCCTATCTTTATATAAAATGAGTCACGAAGCTTTTGAAAGACAGTCACGGTGCCATTTTTGGTTACAGGATACTAATTTGCGTCATAAAGATTGTTACCCACTAACTATATTTGTATAAAGATAGAATAAGTGGGTGAAAAGTTACATAATAGGCCCCCTGGTATATCTCACAATTCCTAAATGACCAAGCCGTCACACAAAATGTGATCGCATGGCCGAATCTGCATATATTTCATTTAGTTAGAGTGTTTAGAGAAGTCATCGCATAACACAAGAATCATGATGTAACATGCCATGCGTGTTCTCTCTTGTAATACATTTTTGAACGTTGTCTATCTTTGTGTAATAAAATAAAAAAATGACAAAACTATGCAACTGTGTTTCGAAAATTACAGCACGCTTTTAGAAACATGTTTTGGGGTCCCAACAAAATGACAAAGAAGTGGATGTTTTCGACTACCGTGTTTGATAAAAATTCCACCTCGATTCGTAAAACAGAAACCGAGTAGAATTCGTTTGACTTTACTCCATACATTCTACAAATAACATGTTACGGCGACAGTTTAAAAATTCCATTGAGAAAATATTTCTATGAAATTACTGACCGTCAATTTAATGCTCCATACATAAAGGCAATTTTCTTGACGTGAGCATCGGTTTCGTCCGTATAACTTGTTTTTTTTAATCACCATCGGGTAAAAAGCATTGCTCAAGAACATATGTGTAGTGGGGATTATTTTTACGATAATTTTTAAACTTTGTGGCAAGCAAAAACATAATGGGAACGGAAAATAACTTTCATCGGCTCGTAATGGTGATTTTGAACACTACTGCTTTTATTTGTTAGACGACAAAAAAAAAAAAGATACATTGTTGCTGCGTACTCTTCACAGTTGCTCCACACATCTACGGCGCTTCCTGTATTCTGACGATAGTGAGGATCAGCTATTGATGTACAAAGCTCGTCCATCATCCTGGATGTCCCAGAAACCAGACGAGAAAGAGAGGGCCCTTTATAAACTGTCAAGAGCAGGATATTGTAGAATAAGCGTGACTGGTGCCATTATACTACGGCCGTCAGAATTGTACCATCCTTATTTTCTGGAGATTGTGAAATTATGTGCAACAACTATACGGTACATTGTTTTAAATGGGGAATATATACTTTGCTGATACAAGCCAATTATCTAATTTTTCCACAAGAAGTTGTTTAGCATAAAACGTTTACACGAATGAAATTAAACTCTTTTAATTGACAGAAATTTTAAATTTTTTTTTATAAAACAGAGTACAGGTACGCTAATAATACATGTTAGAATGGTTCTATGACAGTCCACGTGCTGCAGAATCAATTAACCAAAAACCGAGCAGTTCAGATACAACGTAAATAGGTTTATTAATAAAAAACGTATTATATGAAACACGCGTGTGAAAGTTTAGTTATTGGGTTTTGACAAAAAACGGCGTTAACGGAAGATTATCCAAAATATAAATATAAACGACGTTAATTCAATGATTAATATAAAAATGAAAACACAGCTAGTTAAACAGTAAATATAACATGTCATAAAATATTTTATTGTTAATTATATTAACCGTAACACAACCCATTGTCGTTATATTCCTGCCGAGTAGACTTTTAACTCAGTAAATATCACGTAATATAACTTCATACGTTCACGTAGCTACATACAACTTACAAATATTATCCTTCAGAATATAAAATGAAATAGAGTCATTCTGATTTTATTTTTCTGTATTTAAGTTCATCATTATATAAAAATCAATATCAGAATGGTTTTGTACTATGCTGTCCAAACCTGAAGGGAAAACCGATAACTTTCAATGGGTTCGTGTGCACTCGCGTCAAACTTTTTTTTTTATCCATTTCGAGATAATAGTTTACAACCGCAGTGTTTAAATGCGTTGAGAGCAACAGATTTAACTAATAGAAATCAGTGCCACTGGACTAATTCCCTGAAGCGGTTGAGTTGATTTAAATCCCTCCAGCACCGCGATTGTCGACGGACGAACAATATTCGGCTTAGTAGACCTACCGACATCACTGGTAATCCCAAGCGTATAAAATTTTAGAACGTGCGTGAAGCATTCGTTGCTATAGACTTTTCGTGTACACCTCAAGAAATTTTTAAAAATCACCGGGATTGAGTCATTGTTTTACAAGCCTTTATAAAAGTACAAAATGTTCTATGTAAAAAATGTGTTTGCAAAGATACAATGATTTTTCGTGAGAAAACTTAGGAAATCCTTGTTGTCAAGGAAAATCACCCGTTTGTCGAAAATTATTTCCCTATTACGCATTTCGTTAAAATAAAGTTAATATTCATATAGAAAAAGTGCTACAACATTAAATAAGTTAATGAATTGAACTGTACTTGATATACAGACATCCAGAAACCAACGCATAATATGCACACCACGCGAATCCTGGTATAATTTGAAGACGAAAATGTAAGTGGCAGAATGTTGTACGACGAAATTTTACACGCACGATGTGGCAACACTGCACGGAGAATGTCCCTTCTCGCGCTCCACATCCTGCAGGTCGAGCATGGTTCTTTTATACGAAACCGTGGTAACTCCGACGCGTCGCTGGAACGTTTGCGTTTTGTACTATATATTGAACTAAGCGTTTTGTACTGTAGATTAAAGCCATGAATATTTATTTGAAACACCGGAATGTGTTTCTACCGCACATCACTTTCATTCGTTTTGGTTGCACTAACACGTTAAAATTACAGACGAAACACATCCGTACACTAACAAAGTGCCAATAATTACCTAAATGTGCATCAGTTAAAAAAAAATTTTTGTCTTCAAAGATATTCAATTCAAACTCTTATTACTTATTTCGGTTAGCGATCAGTATGGGCAAGATGTAGGTTATGGATGTATGGTCAAATTACAGGTTATGATATGTGTGCAGAAATTAAGCTTTAAGTTTGTCTATTCACGCATTGGGGGCCGTAGCCAGGGGGAGGGTCCATGGGTCCAGACCCCCCCCCTTTTTCCCTTCTGGCTGAACAGAAATATATAAAATGTAAAAAAAAATCGAGTATAATTGTTTATAAAATGTGACAAAATATTGGTTTTACCTCAGCAAATATATAGAAACCTAGGTCAATATGACTGTCAGTTTATTCAACAAACCCTAAAACATTGTAAACTTTCTTGGAAAAACAGAAAAAAAAAACTACGGCGACCAACCTGTAAGCTGCATGCGCACTTTTTGTGACTGAATTTAGCTGCGAATCCAAAAGTGTATTTTTCTTCAAATATGCCGATCTTTGTAAACTTACTATGTTTGTAAATTTTAGTCTTTTAAACATTTCAATATTTCTATCAAGAAAACTGCAAAAATAGCCCCATTTTACACCTTGAAATACAAATTTTTCCGGAGGAAGGCCCCCGGACCCTACACTCTGAAGGGGGGGGGGGGAATGGATGATGTTGGACCCTCCTAAACTGAATTCCTGGCTACGCCCCTGCACGCATTGTTTATACTGTGTGCAGGCATTATTTTGTAATAATATATTTTGTCACTTGAAACTGTGGGTGTGATATTGTTTCTATCGATAATAATTTAAAATACGCACGTTGTCGGTCTCATGACACACCAGCGTCAGTGTATCGACGGTCGCGTCGTTCATCTGAAACGCTATGACGGTCGAGAAACAGAACCATGCTCGCTTTTTTGACAAAATGTCTTCCCATTGACGCGTCGTTCTGACGACAGGGAGAAAACACGAACCATGCTCGGCCTGCATGTATTATGTTATATGTGTTATGTCAAGTAAACGTAGAATTACGCTTGGAATGCTCGGGATCTCAACCTGTACCCACAGTACTCAGGTCAGAGCAACGGTCGTACTATAAGAAATACATCTGTGCAGCGCAAGAGGAAACTAACTACCGGGCTTTAGTGCTATATTGTGTATGTAAAATGTCATCGTACCACATGTTGCCACTATCATTTTCGTCTCCTATTTACCCGAGATTCACATGGTGTGCACATTATACATTTGTTTCTGGACATCCTGTTCAGAACAAAATGTAGAAATCAGTATGTAAATCCAGGTGGACTAAAAGTCATACTTGGGGGCAGATCACCTGCTATTTGCACCGAAGCAGCGCAACGCAATTGCAGAGCAAGTTAAATGCTTCTTCTATGGCATTACATGAGTATATAATTCCACTGCAACGCAAGCAGACGCAAGCAGGTGCAAATTTTGCGTTGCACCCACAAAAGGCGATGTTTAATCGCCCCTCTGAGCTCCAAACTTGTTTATGGTACGAGTGGTACCAGGTTTAATATCCTAGGCCCATCTGGGTGTAAATTAGTGTTCGGTTGGTTTGGCCCAAAAAAAGTCTCATTACAATCGTCTCAACGTGTAACCAGGGGCAAATAAAGTTAGTAAATGTGTCAATGTTTGGTGCAGTGGCAATGTAGTTTAGCTTTGCCACTGTTCCTAAATTTTTTGTGAAAAAAAAATAAGTGTATGGTGTGCGTCACCAAGCATAATGATGTAAGTTCGAAACCACGTGCGTCCCCAGAATATTTTGGAGAAAATGTTAATTTGTTTAACAGTTATTAAATCCATGTTGGTTTGTTTTCTAGGCCAAAATAAAACAAACATTTTATATTATATTGTTCCCTATTGTAAATTCAAATTCAAGGCTATATTTTGTAACATTACAATAAATATAGCTATCATTTGTACATTTACAAGAAAAACTTTTGTAGTTTAACAAAGAATTACTTTAGCAACTGGTTTTCCGAGGCGAGTTTTAGGCGCTGTTCGGGACTCTCTCGCGAAGCCCTTTGAGATAGCCGTCATGTATATTTCTGGCGGTATTAAGGCGATTCTCTCGTACGACCCTATAATAAGGGCTGTCGCGTACGGGATAGTCACGGTTTATTTGCAGAGTTAAGGAGGTAGTTTTCTATGTGTATTCATTTTACGTTTGCTTACTTGTAACTAATTTTTATGACTTAATTAAAAAATACAGAGCCATTAGTGACGTAAAGCATTACTTTAAGATGGTGTCATTCATAAAAAAACTAGTTCGGTATATTTTATTTTATTTTTTTTTTGAAACGCTCTTATAATAATTATTCTATTCCTATATTTAGTAGTTACGAATATTAGATTTATATGACTAATATATTTTTGTAAGACTGCTTCAAATCCGGAAAACCTACAGCGGGGTTTACTGATAAATTAAAATTGGTGCACACTCTATTACTGCATAACACCGTCCAATTACGATTACATAGTTCAAAACATTATAGATACATAAACAACTATGATAATAAAATTACTGTTATCGCATTCTCTATTTTCCATATTTGATTTCTTATTTATTTGATTAACGTGATATTTATGTTATTGAGAAGCTTTAAAAAACACGATTTTAAGGACGCTTCCCCTTAATAACTGCCTACCGCCCGTGGGAAGACAGGAGAGAGAGAGAGAGAGAGAGAGAGAGAGAGAGAGAGAGAGAGAGAACGTGTGTGAAAGGTGCGGATCCGCCGACTTTGGTTAGTTTTGTAGGCACTGGTTTATGATAGCCTGAAGAAGGATCACGCGAATGGTAACGATCATGTCTTTTGTGATCGTGCATAGAGACACACTGGTGAAGCCCCGAGCAGCGTCGTCGAATGCTATACGGTCGCGAAAACGCGGAGTTTACCTAGTTAAGGGCACGGTTGACAACAGTTTTCAACGTCTTTTTTTTTACTTTTATATTTGTACCATATTTTTTTTATTTAGACATAAATTATGATTAAATCTTCCTCTTAGGAAATTTGTGTGTCTCTCATAGTTTTTGCGTAATGAGTCGTAAACATCAAAATTTGCTCTATACGGTTTTATGAACGTCACTAAAACCAACTGACAAACCAAACCGAAAAAATTCACAGTGTATGACAATATTGTTGGCTATCGTTTGACATGCATAAAAACAAAAATTAAAAACATTTGTATTTTATAAAAAATGCTGAATTTTAAAATGAAAATTAAAAAAAACAACAATTTTTTAAAGTACAATAACATATTTATTTTTGTTTTTGCCTACATCTATGTTATACACTGTGCATTTTTTCGGTTTGGTTTGTCAGTTGGTTTTAGTGGCGTGCATAAAACCGTAAAGTGCAAATTTCGACGTTTACAACTCATTACGCCCTTAATTGTCGCGGGTGAAGTAAGGCCAGGCCTATGACGGTCACAAGACACGACTCCTGCAGGTCGAGCATGGTTCCGACGTGTCGGTAGAACGACGCTAGTGTCATGACGGCTGCGCGAAAATGCGAGCATGGATCGTCGTGTCATAACGCTTCTGTCAGAATTACTGCGTCGAATGAACGACGGTTCCAAAGAGGAATATATGCAGAGGTTGGTACGAAATTTGCAGTAGTTACGTGTTATTTTTATGTGTTGGAGACTCTGCTTTCAAATTTCAGCCAATAGAAAACCTTTGTGAACAAAAATATTATACAGCTGCAACGAGAATAACGTTATTTGTTTGCACTTAACCTGTACTTTTATTTACGAGTGACGCACTTAACCTTTTAATTTTTTACACACGTGTGGACAGAACTTCAAGAAACTGTGGTCAAGTGGCGATATTCTGAGGCAGTTATGTGGGGTTTGCTGTTAATATTAATTTCATGAGTCAGTGTAAACGTCACTATAGTAGTGGTGTTGCTGTCGGAACAGAAATATCATTACTTGACAATATATTTTTATATCTTCATTTGGCTGTTTATATGAGCAATGTAAAATAAAACATGGTAAATAAAGCTTAACAAAATTGTTAACATTTCAGTATATATTATAAGTCAACGTATGATTTACAACGACAAAAATATTTTCTCTTAGAGCATTTGTAATAAATAACAGAAGACGATAATTACTATTCTCCAGTCAATAAAAAAAATTGCCATACATTTGAGGAAAAATATATTTTGTGGTCTCCTTTACCCTATACCTACACGATATAAAATTTAAATTGGTTTCCCTATCTAGGAAAATGACTACACATAAACATGAAAAACGTACTGCTCAAAATTACAAAAATTTTAATAGCCTTCTGCGGTATCTGTAATGTATTTGTAGGTTATTTGCCAATACAAACGGTAGCAATGTTTTTAAAAGTTACTACGTTGCGTATAAACACTAGTTTCTCCGGATATCTTCAGCAGAGAAGGATTTTGTCTTACACGTTTTGAAGTACAGATTAATGCCATGAATATTAAAATACGGGAATTTTTTTTTCTACCGCACATCACTTTCATTCGGTTTGGTTATTCTAACACGTTGAAATTACGGTCAATTACATGCGTACATTAATACAGCGCCAATAATTACCTAAATATACATAAGTTAAAACATTTGGATTTTGTCTTAAAAAGTATTCAATACGAACTGTATTACTTATTTTGGTATTGGCTATCGATCAGTATGGGCAAGATGTAGGTTATGGCTATATAGTCAAGTTATAGGTTATGGTACGTATACAGTAATTGAGCTTAAAATTTGTCTTTGCACGTATTGTTTATACTGTGTGCAGGCTTTACATTAGTTAAAAATATCTTTTGTCACTTGAAACTGTAAATATGACATTGTTTCTATCGATATTAATTTTATATACGTACGTTGTCGGCCCCTTGACACACCAAAATACCGCGTTAGTGTATTCGTGCTCGCTTTTTTGACGAAACGTCTTTCCACGGTCTGCTGCAGGCCGAGCATGGTTCGTGTTTTCTCCCTGTCGTCATAACGACACACACACACATATATCCCATTGATTTTTATTGAACGACTTGATTTTTGTTTAAGAATTATGCAGACTGAAATACCTGAAAAGCGATTTCACGAATTTTCGAAATTCCCTACCTAAGGAGGAAAAAGGGGTGAAAAGTGATTAAGTGTATTTTTAATTAATCGTCGATATATATTGAACCCAACAGGCTACTGTCCTATTTTTCACGTCCAAGAGACACCAGTTAAAGTAGTCTAAAATGTGGTACAATGGTATTTCGATATTCAGTCTCTTAGGAGGTGATAAGACACGGAAAATGTTTTAGAGAAATCTTCGATATATATCGAACTCACGGAGATATTCTCTTTATTTTCGCTTCAGAGTGATGATTACGTAAATGGCCGTAAAGAGGTTTTAAGATTTATCAAAATTTGGACTCTAAGTACAGTACAGAAGTGATATGTGATTTTTAATGAATGATCGATTTTGCTTTGACTGGTTGAGTTATCGTCGTGATTTTCACTTCACTTGGATACTTGAACAAATATTTAAGGCGTGAACTTAAGATTTTTTGAAATTCGACACTTGAAGGGGTTAAAAAGGCATAAATTTTGTTTTCTATCAGCCGATGATACTTATCTAACCAGTAGAGATATTTAGGTGGTATTCGCGTCAGAATGATGCTTACGTAAGTACCTAAAAAAAGTAACGCAAAAATTTTTATTTTATTTGGTAACTTAATTAAATAGAACACTTTGCGAACTTTCAAGGTAGACGATACGAAAAGCAGGCAATACCAGCGAGAACTGATTTATACAGATGTTTCGTTCTACAACTCTACCGAGACGCGGTGTTGTACAATCTCTACAAACCCAGGAAATTGATATTTTATTTTTAAAAATAGTTTTCATTAATAATTTCGGCGTTATGTAGTGCAGTTGTTTCTAGCTCCGATCTTTTGTTCGGGACGTTCTGGACTGAAATTTGTTTTAAAGTCAGTGCAAACGTTCAAGTCTGACACAAAAAAATTCAAGAGAGATGAAATCAGTATAATTTGGATGAAGTCGTTCAAATGTGATGAAAATAGATTATGCAGTCCACTATCTAGTGAAGTTCCTCGACATGATCAGCCCATATACACCATCACACTACTTAACCTCTTACATTTAACAGTCTATAACTATCCAACGACGTCAACTTTGATGTGCCTATAAATAAGGCCCAAGCGAATTTTCTGTTTGTGGACAGCTATAGCTACTTATCCTACTGAAGAGTTAGCTCAACTAGCAGATTTGTCATTCTAACGCTTGATGACTGAACTACCTATCTGGTGTACAAAGAGCGGTAGAGAGTATGCGGTTGGAGTTTGTTGGTGGTTTTTAGACCAATTCTGATTTTCTACATTTAATTAATGGAATAAAACGTGTTTGTGATACGAGATGAGACATTTGAGAAACTCCCCTCATAAGCTCATTTTGTATCACAGACAGCACCCACTGTAATTTAAATGTGTTAAGCGTCGCGTACATTGGTAAATAATAGTAATGCAGCGTCAGTATTTCGTAATAGTTACACTTCTCGTGTGTAGATGATTGCCTACCTGTCAGGCCGCGCTCTTTCTGTTTTGAATACTGACACCACGGATTTCTCGTAAACGGATCACCTGAAAGAGTACGGACAAAACAATTTTTTTGTAAATTTTAACGTGCTGATTAATTAATACATAACATAAATATCTTACAAGTGTTCGTTAATAAGTTTCATGCAAACGCAGGGTGACAACCCCAAATTCCACAATGAAGGGGGTTGATCTTTCCAATCACATTTCCCGAGGTGAATGATCTCCACTATAAAATACAATATTCGCCTATTTGTTGCTTAGCCACAATTAGTTTCGAAAATATTTAATTTAAATCATTTCAAAATCCAACTTTTAGTGGCGCATTGCTCCCTTAATAATCGCTTTCTGGAAAAGTGGCTCTTGCCTTTTCGTCTAATATTTTTCCTAGGGAATCAACTGACAGCGTTTATCGGTGTTATTTAGACTCATCCATTAGGTAAAATTGAGAAACCCAATTAATTTCTGGTAGACCTTACATTGTTACTAAGCTAAGCTGAGTTTTAATTGGGATGAAATTGTTGAAATGTGTGTTTTGGGTCCGTATGAGCACTTATTACATTAGTTTCGTAGGCGACGTTTACTGGAGTTTATATTTTGTTAATTTTAGCAGTGGGTTGTAGCTGATAATTATGAATTTATTTCAGAGCTATTTCTAGGGGTCCCCTTAGGATTCGATGTTTACGTGGTGCGCTCGTGTTAGCTGGGTGTTTTGTCATGCCGACTTTCCGAGCCGTTGCGGTTGTGGATGTTGTTAATTACACGCATAACTCGGCTTACCAGAGTGTGGCAGGAGGAAGTGAAGTTACCGGATGAAGTGTGCTGATGTGACACAAACTGCGGCATTCATGGAGGTGTTGTCGGCTTCCCTCGTCGAACTTGTAGGTGGCCTAGGGGGACGGTAGTGAGGGTGGCTTTGGTTTGTTTGCGCACCACGACACACGGGGAGGTGTATATGGGTGTAGTGACAAATTTCATGTAACATTTTCACCAAATTACAGCACGGGGTCGCGGCTACCGTGTGGCCGTGTGGTCAGACCTTCCACTCAGGCGATCCGGGCTCGATCCCCGGTGGGCACCACAGTGGGGCAGAACATCAGTTTTCCTGGCCGAAACCTTCTTTACAGTGTAAAGTAGTTTCTTTATAGTTAAATTATGCTTGAAATGTCCCGATGCCACTACAAAGCAAGTATAAATAATATTCTTCTAGATTTTAAAACATAAATATGACACAATTATTACACATCAGGGGTAACAGAAGGCTAAAATAAAGGTTTACTTACATGAGTTAAAATTCAAAACAAGTATATTTATGATAACTCATTCCATTATACAACACTTGACACAATTAGGCTTAGTCCAAGCAATATCGCTGTGCTCATCATAATCATCATTAGTACCATCATCAGCAGCAGCAATAGATACAAAATTGCGACATGCAGGTACTTCTAAAAAGGAAAGAATTTGTGGCCTTATTTTGTTTCCTCTACTTAATGGAAGTGTTCTTATTGAAGAAATCATAGGGTCAAATGACACTAACATTATATTCATGAGATTTTTGTTAGTTGCTCCTCGACTTGACTTCCGACACCTGTTCTTCCGGAACCTGTGGAAATCTTTGCTGTGGGATTACTGTGCCTCCTCGCCGGAAGAAAATCAACTTCAATGGCATGCGATCCGGGAATAAGAACCTTATGGACTGCAGGAGACATCGGGCACCATGAATATTCACGCACATACAATTGCGCAGTATCGAGCGCATATTTCTGGAAAGCTGGAGCACTAATCGCATATCCACAGGACAATGTTCGCAATATTATATTGTTCTTGTTTGTCGGTATCAATAAAAATACCCATCTTTTGTCGGAAACCAAACTTCACAGCTCTATTTATTTCCTCAACCGGACCTTTTGATACGTTATTCACATATAATGACCGAACGTCGAATCGCCAACTCACATGAAGCAACCACTCGAGAAACCGTATGTAAGCATGAAGTGTAGATAGTCCGTACTCTAAAGCTTGCTCATTAACTGGTCTCTTCTCCATGATGTTGATATCATTCATGGTCTTCTGGAGTGCCCCACACGAATTGCAGCGTTGACTTGATGCGGTCCCGGTTACAGCTGAACTCACTTTGTGTGTGACACAAAACTTTTCATGCCCTGGTAGTGAAATTTCTGAAGGAAGAAGTGACTTGGTTTTATATTACGTGTCCATGCTCTTTTTTAATGGTTTCTACGGACTCTTTTTGAAATTCCATTTTAAGTGGACGACAAAATCTCATTGATGATGGTCGCGGATTCTGCCAAATAATTACTTCCTTTCCTGGGTCCTTAGTGTACATCTGAAGAGGCACAACACTTGTCATAAGTGAATTACTGTCTTCAAAAATATTTTCTCTTGCCACCTTCTGTCTGTCCCCACCTATATATAAAAACAATGTTTTTCACCGGCCAAGTAACTGCACTTATCACATCAGGCTGAAGGGATTAAATGCGTGCAGAAGGAGATTAATAAGCTCTTGTAATGTAATTTATACTTTCTTCTGTTTTACGATGATGTTATTCGGATAACATTTTTCTTTTGCCCTTCAGACCTGTTTATAAGATGGATATAATTTCGCGCCTCGTTCCTTGGCCCGACTACGTAGGGTCTGATATGATCTACGAGATAAATCAGTTTCTAAAATCAAGGACAAGGCTTCCTGGGGAGTGTATTTTTTTGCACAGATGCCAACGTCTTAACAATTTTTATACACGTGTTGGTGTTGTGTGTAGTGCTTCATTCATGAGTCTACTTTCGCTTTTATTGCCATCTGAACGAAGTTTGATACAAGTAGAGAAGGCGAGGGCTGCAGTTGAAGTAGTGGCTCTGAGGTCTTCTGTTTTTCGTCTCTTGCTACGTTCTGAGCTGTTTTCAAAATCCCTCTTGGGGCGACCACCCGCAAGCAAACAGAAAGTTTACAAACGTCCTTACTATTTTCTAATTGTTTTGTATTGCATGGGATTAATTTTGACACTGTCAATCGTAAAGGTTTTTTAATGCTATCTTATTTATAATATGCTCTAGAGTCAAACGCAAATATGGTATCAGGTTATAATATTGACCATATATTTAACACCAAAGACAAATAAGCATTGTTGTGTGATATTATGCTTCATAATGGCGAGCATCTAAATTACACTATTTTTTTTTGTTTAAGACACATGAATTGTACTTAAGAAAAGTATTGAACATCAAAACTTTTGTAGTAACGTTTAAAAATTATCAATTTATTAAATAACAATCGTAAATCTCGAAATATTTAAAAAAGAACATCTGAAATGTTTATGCTAAGAATGTAATGCTCTGATTAAGTAACGCAGGTATGCCAGTTTTCGTTTATATCGGATGAGAAATCCTTAAAATACAAAATATGCTATATGGAACAATTTTCAAACTGTAATTTTAAAACTTAATGTACAACAGTAACATGTCCTTACTATACTCTATGTGTGCGCCGAGTTTGATAAACTTCGGTGTCAAGTTTCAAAAGTTATTAGGGACGTTGGACATGCATGCATACATGCATATAAACAAACATACATACACATATACACATACACATAAACATACACACATACATACATACATACAAACTATGCATACGAACATACACAAATATTAAAACATAGGAGTGCTGTGCGAACATAAATTCTTGCATACAAACATGAACACACGCATGCATACATACACAACGATGATCTCATAAGACATGAAAAGTAATACGCCTATATGTACAAGTTGTTCATTGTAATGTGAAGCCTTTTGAGGCCCTGGTTGCTTTTTCCTCCAAGCCAATGTTTGTTCTTACTCAACTTGTTTATGCTAAATATTGTTCGTCACAATCACTAATTAGTGGCTCAGGCTACTGTGAAGTATGATAATTGGCTATTACTTCTATACGGATGGTAAATCGCCTACTTTGCCATGAACAGCCTATAATAGACACAGCAAATCAAAATAAAAAACTTATTACTTAGTAATTACCTCATAAGTAGAAATGGTGAAATTCCGCGAATGCAATGACCTGCATATCCTCTGCATACTCAAGCCCTGTCTATTCGTTCATTGCCTGCTGTTCCACTGGGTTGCAGCTAGCTTAGTGGACAAATGGCCGGGACTTGAGTATGCATAGGATATTTGATTCTAGCATGCAGGTCATTAATTTCGCGAAATTTCACAGACAAAGTAACATACCTAAAGAAAACTCATGTTAGGCTCTACTGTAGCTTTTTCGATCTGCATGATTTTGTCTAGCCGAGAGTCTCAAGCAACATTAAATTTTTCTTCGTTTCTATTGTGCAGGTCCCTCTTCTTCCTGATGCGAGAACAGATCAGGTTCTCCTAATGACGTGTCGCACGTCTTTGTCTTCCTGGTTTAGACCAAGTAACTGTTCCACGTGTTCACATAAGAGTGTGAAACGGAGTGTCCAGGCCACGTTTTTTTTTTTTTCATTAGTTAATTATATATTTCACGCTTAGTTAATGTTACGGACATGTTTGCCACACTGCATTCGCTACCATAATTGATAGTCACTTTCTATTGTGCACTGTAGCGCTGATTCACGGTTCAAAAAACGCAATGGCATGCATGTCGCGATATGCCTGTCTCTACTCGCCAACAAGCAGTTTACTTTTTTCTCTATTTTTCGCTACTGTCATCTTCTGCTTCCTGTTCTCCAATTTCGGGTTGCTCGACAGTACTGTTTACCTGATACGCGGGCGCTTATTCTTTCGCTTTTTGATAAGAAAGTAGCAAGAAGTAGCACGTAATTTTTATATATGTTGTAAAGAATGATACTCTTGTTCAATTGGTGCCATATTTAATGCGGGGCCACGCGGGGCTGTTTTCGTTGGTCAGCGAATATACGAACGTGTATAAAAATATCACCTACAATCAGAAACCTTTGAGAAAGGTAATGTTACTAACAAAACTAAAATTGTTTGTATATGTTTATGACATTCTTATAGATGATTCTTTGAAGGGTGTTTGAGCACAGGAGCACGAGACACTTTCGACTCTGTTACCCTGAAAAATCTCTATTTTCCTGATGTAGCAATTTTCTCGTCTTTTCTCAGCTAAAGCGTCAAGGAAAACTTGATAACTCAAGTGGTTTTTTACTGACCTGGACATTGTAAAACACGGCCAGAAATAGTCTGAAACTAAATTTAAATCACATTTTTAGGGTTTTGGCCAGGAAAACGGGTGTTCTGCCCCACTGTGGGTCGGTCCCCGGTGGGGTTGGCCCCCGGATTTTCGCACGAAGTCGCTGACCGGACGGTTCCCGTTTCCCCCGTCCTTCTCATTCCGATGCTTCTCCACTTTAGGGCCTCTTTACATACCATCCTTCGGGGCACGCAAATGCTTACGGGAACCCAGTGATGAATCTGCATATAGGGAACGGTTTGGTCCTCGAGTATCCTCCTAATGCGGCATTTATTTATTTATTTACCACGACACAGTGACAGAGAATTCGCAGAGCAAGGAGCTTTGACTTTATCACTGCTTATAACCTTCCCTTACTTCGTTGTGTAATCTGTACAGCTTATGTCCGTTGAGATATCGAGATGAATTTTTGATAAGAATTATGCTTATGAAAATATCTACAAATCAAATTCACGTTTTTATGAAATTCGAAAATTAAGTTGGTGAAAAGCAGTAAAATGTTACAGTCTCCCGAAAAAAGAGAATGATCACGGAGAAATAATTCAACAGTCGTTTCTTTTTGTCAACCTACTCATAAATAAAACCTCTTTGGGCTGTAGTCACTACATACGAAAGAATTATCACGGCATGTCTTTAACATTCACTCGGGTATTGTATAAAGTTTGTGGTGTGGAAGGGGTGGGGTTACGGATTCGTATCCCGTGCAAGACTTTGCGATGGGAATTCCTATGACATTATACGAGCGTATTGCGCGCGCTCTTTACACTGAGCTAAGACAGTTAATTATAGTTCACTGTTATTGAGTACGCTACCTGTTAAATGCCTTCATCACATATTTTATCCAGAGTTACTGTTTACATTTCATAATTTCACGCGGGCAATGCCGCAGCCAGCCGGCTAGTTTCTAGTTTATGTATAACACTGAAGAGACCTAACGTGCTTAGGCTTGATTGAGGGATATTTGCACATTGAAATTTGGTTTGCCATATTTGCATACATAGACGTAGACTTCTTTAACTTTAACCACTACTCTGCGCGGGTCTGATTATAAAGCAATAATTTAAATTTATGATATTGTTGTTGAGTTTAATCCTTTAAGACAAGAAATCACGCTTTGAAAGAATTTATAATGTTTCCTCTTAAAACACCTATTATGTGAAGTGAATAAACATTTTAAACAAGTAGGCCATTTTTTTTATTTATTTTATTACGTAGACCACAACATGACAACCATACCAAATGACTAGATAATTTCGAAATAAAATTTACTTTTCCTCACAAACTGCGAAAATTCACATATTGTAAAAAATTTTCCGCCGTGTTCAAATTTAAGCAATATTTTTCTTATATACTAATTACGTTCATGAGAGTAAATATTCTTGGTAAATCGCCTAGTAAGTGTGACATGCATCTTAACCACAGCAACTGTAGCTATAAGTTAGATAAAGCCCCACACTTTTTGTTACGAGATAATTATAATAGTTGTGTGTGCCATATATTCTTTGCGAGTGCCAGTGACTTATCGTATAATTTTTGCCTGTACCAGCAACACCGTGATCTCGAAGACGAATCGTGCTTATTGATTCGTAGAAACTGGTTGCGGTAGTCACTGTAACTGTGACTTGAGGTCTTCCGCCACAACTCGTGTCAGTGGCAGTCAAGGAATAGTGACAAAGTCGCAGAGACAGAAACTTACCTGTCTTAGAGTGAGGTAAGAGTTCTGCTGATGCTAAGGCGTGGAAGTGAAGTGCGTTTTGGACGAAACGCTAAGCAGCGGGTGATTTCGTCTTTTTTACGGGTCGTGTTTGATTGTGATATGGACGAGAAAATCAATTTTTTGTTAACAATCCAAGTAGCAGGTCTGTGGAAGCACCGAATGTATAGAAAATATAAATATACTTCCCAAACTCTTAATTTAAGCCGTAAGTGTACGCTTGTTAGTTTAAGACGTTTTTTTTTTCCCATCCTCCGACGGCGCCTATAATATGTTAACAAAGTTTGAAATGAGGTAAAATGCTACTCTCAAGCATACTTATATATAAGTCGTAATCAGTTTTCTTTAAATATTGCTAGTTAAGGTTTAAGTCGCTTCTTAAGGTGGCTGCTTACTCAGGCCGCTGAGCGTCGTGTAGATCTTCGGTCGTTAGGCAGGATAATTCGAAAACTGCTCAAAGTCGCTGATCTGGAAGACGTGTAGGCTATTATTAGACCAAGTTAGAACAATGTAGAACATTCTTTTCAACTATTACAATTTACGTATATGCCATTACAATTGCGTACTCTGAATGTATATTGTACGAAAATGCTAGAGTTAACTTACAAACATTTCCGTTAGAATAAGACATTGCAATGTGAATGTTCTCTGATACATAACAACTGATTTTTGCTTTAATTGAGAGTTTATTGCATGCAAATACATTAAATATGTTAACAATTTATGTATTCAGAAGACCTAGTAATTAATAATTATATAATTTATTTCATATTTTAATTACATTCTTCTGGCGACAATTTTACTTGATAATTTCCTCCAGAATTCTCGTCCAACAAACATACTACATTTCGATTTCCTCTTCTTTGTTAAACATGAACTCAACTAAGGTTAATTCTACTACAGGTTAGAAAGATAAATGATATAAGTTTGACACAGGGAAAATTTCTGCCACTTGAGCACTGGTATCGCTAGTTCACCAAACTGACCAATCACAGAGCTTTCTTGAATTTTAATTTATAGTAAGTTGATAATTTAAAACTTGAAGTCGGTTCCTTTTCACTTTAAAATTAAATTAAATGAATAATATATTTTCCAAGTTTATTTAAATTTAATTTTACTACAGTTTCTTACTTATCTGGTATCTTAGCGACTGAAGCGAACTAGTGGCAGAAGTTTTCCTTGTGCCAAGCTCTCCAATAAGAAAACGTATTTTCTTTCTAACCTGTAGTAGAATTAACCTTAACTCAACACTCAGTTGTCTTACAACATATTTTATTTTGTATTATTCACGCTGAAGACTGTATTTGTTTACTTTTTACTCGAACTTTCCTATTTTTTTGTCTGCTAGCAGCTCTTTACCCTGCTCCCGAGCTGGGTATACCTGAGTAGATCCAGCGGCGAGATCGAGTTGAATATTTATATATTTAGGACTCCGCTAGACTTAACTCGTACAATGTTTCCGACAGGTTCTAGAGTATTGTCTACTCTATCGAATAGATCGTGTAAGGTTTCCGTAAGCGCCTTTAAAAGGCTAGGGTGAGACGTGATGCCTTGATGTATCGTCCTTAACCGCTCCGCACTTTTAGACCTCGAATGCGCAAAGTACATTCACGAAGGCGGTCACTTTCAGAGTAACTAGAGGTTGAATATGTACATATGAAGACAAATCCGGTTGTGATTTTCATTGTTTTGTTTGATATCCTGATGTTAATGTGTCAACGTCCTGCATTTATACAAGCTGTAATAGCATAGGGTTTAGAAGGTTATTATAAATAGTAACCGACAATTATCGTCGCAGATGCCTTACTTGAAGTAATGATGAACCGTTATTCATATATAATTTAACTTTTACATGGAATGCCAAAAGGAATCACTAATATGTTTTTTGCGAATGTCAATCTTTGTGTACTGGAACATCGCTTAACGTTAATTTGAACATGTAATTACAACAAGAGCCGTGTTTGGCGTATTGACAAGACAGCCTCTCACTAATGCGACCCGGGCTTGATTCCTAGCTGGGTCAGACCTTGATCATACGTTGCCTGCCTCCCCTCGTGTTCTTTCGCTTCTCAGTCGTAGGACATCAGTCTAGAGGCAGTGATTTTTGGTGAAATGATTTCTGCACCACTTTGTCTCTATAGCCTACCTTATGTGCTCATCTGCAGCTATGTTTCATGGTCAGTGATTTGATGTTTTTAACTCTCAGCGTTTCGGGTTTCTACCTGCAAATCACAGACGTAACCTTGTTTGTATTGGTGCAGTCAAATGAGCGACACCTATGCACTTATACATTCTGCCGATAACCATGAAGCACAGCTGCAGATGTGTACGTAAGGCATCGAAACAAATCGTTGCAAATTTTTTCTAACCAAAAACTACTGGCTCTAGGCATCAAAGCAAGCCACTCTCCCTCCCCCCTGCCCTTTTGGATAGGCATACGCCGGACTCTCAATCACAAGTATGTTCTTGGGTACTATCACGATACAATATTTATTTATTGATACGGTCTTATCTACTCGAAAGATTTCACGACTGTTTTCATTTACTAGACGTTAATTCCCTGGTGCTATTATATTAGGTATTACCTGTTGGTTTGCCTGCTCATCGCCTAGATCATGGTCTTAGAAGTTCAGGTCTGGACACTGCTATAAAATATTGACCCCCTTATGACTGATTTTAGTTCCTTTACTATCCGTAAAACGAATTAAAACTGGCGGTGCCACTGGCATACTCGTACTAATAATTAATTTTCTTACAATAAAAATATTATATTTTTAAAGTACAAATATTAGACACTTACATAAGTTTAACCAGAATATGTTTAAACACATGAGTTTTGATTAAAATAACGAACTTCTCTTTACAACAGCATCACTGCGATAGCGGCGCCAGCAGTTCAGTTCAGTTTTATGAGGGTCAAAGACAAAGCTTTGAATAGTAGAGTAGGTGAGTGTCCAGACCTGTACTTCTAAGACCGTGGCCTAGATATAAGAGACAGTGCCTAAACTGTATCTGCAAGCTGTGATGTAATACTCAGCTTGAACGAATGATGTGGCAATATATCACGTTACATTTATCTGTTCGCAGCTGGAAGGACGGTCTTATAAAATGTCACGAACCATATATTTAAAAATCTGAGTGAGTTGGCGCGAGCATGAATAATAATGTATTGTTTATTACCTTGTTTAATAACGGAGAGGATATCAGCATAATATCTGCATCCACGCTTATAAACGAACAACTGAAAATGTTCACAATTTAATACAGTTATATTTCCTGACGTGGTGGCTTCGCCAATGAGTTTCTTAACACATACATATATGAAATGTATACTTATTAACCTGTGATTGTAATTTTTTAAAGTAATTCTTCACATTTAAGGACAGCGCGCGTGTATGCATGTGTGTGTAATATATGAACATAGAAAATTCTAAAAATTAATGGAACCTCGAGTGCCGAAGAAATTATACAATCCTAGATGGAGGGTACACTTGATGGAAATCAGAAGAGAAACGAAAAACGGCGAAACTCTGTGTCAATATGATGAAAAATATCTAAACGTTATGGCAGAGTGCAATAAATTGAAATAATTGATTTCAGACACTTGCGATAGAGTGAGAAAGCATAGGCATCTCATATGAAAATAAATCATCGCCATCCCCCCCCCCCCCCTTCTTCGTAATAGGAAAGCAAGTCACTCAAGCCTGACAATTTTTTACAACCATTTATTAACATGCTGAATCCAATGGTAACACTTACAAACTGATCACACAACAACTAAGCCCTGTATTTTTTTTTTTTATATTTCCCCCAACTTTAATATCACCAGTGTTACCATTTATCTTAACGTACACCATGAGCTCGTCGCCTTGTTCAAACTAAACTGTCGTCTTTCTGAACACAACATGAGCTTTGTAACGTGCAATTTTTAGGGATTTATTTAAAATGTGTAATTTTTGGTGAAAACTGCAATTTGAAAATAAAAGAAGGCGAGGTGAATTGAGACGGACTCTGTTCTCTGAGGGCGGAACTTTGAAGGATGCTCGACACTGATTGGCCGGAGGCACCCCCTCGTGACCACTGGACTGGAAGGGTGGTTTGCCGCCAAGACAAGGAAGAGCCGTGATAGAGAAAGTGGGTCGAGGCATTTGGCCGCGGACGTCGAGGGAGAGTGAAGGTCTCCTGTTTTCAGCTATTTGTTTCGGATATCAGGGGCGGCGGTAGGCACCCGATGACATCATTCGTCGCGAATAATATTGCTGAATAGTGAAACTGAAAACAAAGAGGGGCGACAGTAGGCGCCCAGAGTATGTGACGTTCATTTTCTTGAAAGAATAAAAATCAGTATTTTATTGCACGCCCTACGAGAGCAATTCACGATTAATTCACTAAGCCAGGAAACGAACATTTAGTTTTTTATTGCCGAGATAGATAAGCCCCGTGTTACCTGTGTGGTACTTACGAGGAACGTAGTAGTTTGCACACAGTTAATAACGACAGCGGAAGAACCAACATTACAATTAATAGCAAACGACTTCCAACAAATAATATTACGAGGATCAATATCACTTACATAATTTACAACACCAGAACTAGCAAGATTATCTTTTTATAAAAACATATTTATAAGAAACCACTATCGAATCTTGAAATAATTATTTTAAAACCAAAACAACATAACACAGACACTAACACAAATCGTTCTTCTGCTCCAACCACTTTAGTATTCAACTTCTCTGGATCGATTTCTTAGTTCACAGCATCCTTTTCAAGTGTCAAGATGTTCTTTAAGATCCTCCTTGGAAAGTAACGTATTCGACGATACATTCTTTTATTATATTATGGCATCTTGTCTTCCAGAAAAAGTACCCGATTTTAATGACTTCACTGTCGACATCAAGCTCACGTAACTTGCCGATGCAAATTCAAAAATGAAACTACAGTAGCAGAAGCTGCGATAATAGCATTTCTGGGACAGCTAATATTTATCGTTGATTTCAAGTCAAATTACGAGGATGCAAAAATGTTGTTGCAACTAGTGGTACTGGTCTCTAAATGTTTATAATGGTAATGTACGCCAACGTTTTTCATTTTCTCTTAGCACATCTAAAACATGATGGTGTTGAACGTTAAGTAATGCTCAGTAGCTGTACATATCTTTGTTATTGGAACAGTTCGTTCAAAAATCTTAAGTAAAATACTGTTTTAAGTTACTAGATTTAGTATATTACTGGATGCGTTTTTAGAGGTCCATAACGTGTGTGCCAAGCCAATCAGAAAATATAAAGTAAAACTTCAGTACCATAATGTTTATAACACACACGTTATGTGGAACTGGTAGTGACAGAAGAGATCTAACGAAGAAAAAAAAAATTTTTCTTTTGTGATTACTCAAGCAGCTCAACATTTTGACCGCATATTGTTCATAATGACAGAAATTTCAAAGGTGATAATTAGTGTTTCCCAGGTGAGATGTATGAAACGTTACTAACACTCATTGACATCGTCAAGATAAACAGGTCCCAGATACCTTCCAAATTCATGTCGGCACTGTTAAGAAACGTTGGTACTGCATTGTGTGCAGTCACAAACTGATTTCACACGTACCAATAACAATTTTGTTAATCAGTTTCACGAATGCATCGCACCAAGGTAGAAGACCAGTCTTCAGGAAAATATGAAATCATAAGTTCCTTCAATGTGATTAAATGACGATTTGACACAGTCGATCAAAAGCGTGCTAATTAATATTGTAGTGGGCAAAGAATTGGATAAACAGTGTCTGTTTGTTCAAAATACTTAAGACAAGTACATTGAATACATTTTTCCTTTACCAATTCTAAAAGAAATGAAACGTCCTGGGTGGAAAAAGTGAACTTCATGAAAGCATTATCAAGATAACTTATTTAGCTATACTTGTGGCCGAAGGTTGAAAGTCAAACTTCCTCCTTTTTTATGCAACCACAAAATGTCTGCTATGCCTGGAAACTCAGACATTATAAGACATTATAATTATGTAATAATTTACACACGACATGAAAATTTCCTATTATAAGTTAGTTATAAACAATTTCTTTTGCTAATTTTCTAAATGGTGCCCTCTGGGACACTACGACACTATTTTCATAGCAAAATTCCACAAACCACATAAAGATTAAAATGGTGCAGGCTACCCACGCCATTTATGAATCGTGCAGTAGTGTTTACAGAGGTGAACAGTGCGTCCATGTTTTCCATGTGTCGTGTCGTTAACCGATGAAGCGTGACTCGCAATGTAATGCATGCAACAATCATACGTAGGCGGAGGAAAGCACATGCCGTTCATCCGCAGCTACCGAGAGCAACTATTGGCATTTGTGTACCGCTCGAACAGGTCATTCACTGTATGTTGAAAATGCTTTAAGGTCTTCCCAGTAGACGATAAACACTAACGACTCAGAAATAACATTCTGATTATATATATATATATATATATATATATATATATATATATATATATATATATATATATATATATGTATATATATATATATATATATATATATATATATAAGGTGAGTCTGAATAACACGCGACAAACCCTGGCAGTTGGTTCCTTATAAAAATAAGCAGAAATTATATTTTGTAATTTTCGCCTAAACTTATTGGTTCTCAAAATCTTAAATTTGGCAACCCGTCCGAATCTCTTCATTCATTTTGCCAGTATTCATACAAGAAATCCTTTCTATTTATGCCTGATTCTAAAGTCATAAAAATGCTGTTACGTTTGTTCTTTAGTGTCTGTTAAGGGCGTCGTCTACCGCAATTTTCATAACCATTATTATATTTTTTATTTGTACCAGACATTTTTTTTCTTATTTTAGACACAAAATGTGACTAAATTTGACTCTTATGAAATTTTTTTATCTGTCATAGTTTTCGCGTAATGAATTGTTAAAGTCATATTTTGCATGTTTCCGTTTTAACGACCACACTAAAACCAACTGATATACCAAACTCAAAAAACCCACAGTGGACAAAGACATTACAGGCTACAATGTCATGCTCATAAAATTAAAGAAAAAAATATTTGTATTTTAAAAAAAAAAATATCGAATTTTTAAAATTTTAAAAAGTTTCAGCATTTTTTTTAATTCAAATAATTTTTATTATTTATTTTAATGAGCATATCGTTGTAGCCTGAAATGTCTTTATCCACTGTGATTTTTTGAATTTGGTAAATCAGTTGGTTGGTTTTGGTGTGGTCGTTAAAACGGAAACATGCAAAATATGACTTTAACAAGCCATTACGCGAAAACTATGACAGATAAAAAAATTTCACAAGAGCCAAATTTAGTCATATTTTGTGTCTAAAATAAGAAAAAAATGTCTGGTGCAAATAAAAAATAAAATAATGGTGATGAAAATTGCGGTAGACGCGCCCTTAATGTCTTTATTTGATTCATTAAAATTATTGTGTACGATACAGTTGTATGCATTGCTAGCATGTAATACTTTGTTTTTTAAATGCATCTCACCCAAGATCGCAATCCGCACAACTAATTCTGCATGTGTTTTGTTAGTAGTCTACACGACTCGAAACTCTCTGTCTATTACCGCATGTATGCTACATATTTAAGGAGTTTGGCGAAAACTGTTTCTTTCGACAAGACTTAGTTCTCTGAACTGTTTTTGTATTTGCGATTACACCTATGCTACAAATTAAAAGAATATCATGACCTACGATATTTTCAAATGTGTAACATGACTGATTAATTGCTACACCGTGTGGGAATCCTAAAAATTTATGCAAATCAGTGGCTTTTAATCTGACGTTTGGGAAATGGTATACTTTACAGAAAGAACATTGATACCGACATTGCACTATTATTTGTATTTTTCAAGAATTACCTCACGAAGTTATTCGTGTTTGATATATCATCAGCATAACGAACACAATACCGTTTACACGTGATTCAGCTGCCTGTGACCTACCATTTTCGTCCACAGCTGCTACTATATGCAGAATGCTAGCAACAAACTGATCTGCACTTAAACAGTATTGTACTTGTTTACGATGAATGTCCACCATCGTCTGTACGCTGCAAACATCACATGGATGTTCGCGGGATTGCATAAACTCAAGGCTCTGTTCTTCTGCGCGAATATTCAAGTACGTTTAGAGCATAAACGGTATGTCCTAGACAGTTGCAACAAGAGGACCTTTTATGTTACACAGGTTCCATTTCTCATTAAACCATCTTCAAATGTTCGAAAACCTAACGGTAAAAAAGTTGTATGTAATTAGAGGGTAGCCACTCATTTTATTTTAATTATGGTAGACGGTATCAAGTTGTATTTGCTGTTGATTTGAAGGTCCCAACAGAGTCAAGCAATGTTGAAAATGTTGTTTTTTATGTCATTTAGATTCCGATGTTTTGGGGAAATACGATTACACATTTTGATATTCAAAGACTAATAACGCCCTTAATATTATTTTTAGGCGAAAATGGCATAATATTATGTCTTCTTATCTTTTCATAAGGAATCACCTACCAAGGTTTGTCGGTGTTTTTCATAGTCACCCTGTGTACACACACCCAATATATATGTATATATATATATATATATATATAAGAGAGAGATAGATAGATAGATAGAAAGAGAGAGAGAGTTAGAGTGAGAGGGTGAGAGCGAGTGAGACTTTGGTGAATTCTTCTCCGCGCGCTCGCGAATGTATTTTCCAAAACAAAAATTATAAAGAGAAAAAGGGGGTGTTAACAGGATAGAAGGGTAAAACCGAGCACCCAAAAAATTTAATGATCATACAGCGCATTCCGGGACAGCTATTACGATATATGGGTGTTACACACATACCAAGTTTATGCAAACAAGTACCATCAGTATTTATTCTTTACCGTGATAGCTGCCTAGTACAATACGAAACAAGCTTAGTTTTAAAATATTTAGGTTTTAATTGTGAAATGATTTTTGGTAACACCTGGCAGATTGGAACACTCACGATACCCATAAACAGATTAGCGTGGCTACCAAATGTAACGGCTGTTCTTGTTACCTGCACACATTAATGCAGGCAAGGTATAATATGTTTTTAAAAAGGAGTTGTATCAGAGTAACTCGAAGATTCTTCACTTGAAATTAAAATAGAAACGTGGCTGTAGCAATGTACATTTTGATATGCTCATTTGATGGTGCCTAGAAGCTACATTTCCAAACAGATAAGGCAAGGTAAGTGGGGTTAACGTTTCGTCGACAGGCCATTAGTCACGGTGATACACAACTTGGTACAATGACAGCCGCCTTAGGTAAAGAGCCATCACAGCATTCGCCTGAAACTACTTCGGGAAACCATAAGACAAACAAACAGGCAGTTTGTTGGACTGGTAGTCATGGGATGCGAGAACCCCAAATCTATCACCACAGAACCACAACAGGGGTGTGACATAAATGCACACTTTGCAGCAAAGCTGGAGGTCAACAGTAAGAACACGTATTGACCCTTGTTTTACCACCACATTACTGTATTTTTAAATAAAATGTCAATGCGATATTTTTGCGGTTTGCCCCTGTTACGCTTATCACAAGATATGAAATTGCTAAGTTACCAGAATATTTTTTTTATCGCAAATGAGTGACAGTTTCACTCCTGTGTGTGTTAATGTCTCCCCTTATGTGTAAGAGCTTTGCGATACTTCACTACAAAAGTTGAAGTCAATAGGGCTGTTTACAAACGTCGACTATTCTACAATTTCATAAAACTGAAACAACGCATCTACTTGTTACAGCGGAAAACGGGTAACACCATCCCAGCTGCTGTATCTTGTGATTTCGTCATGAAATGTTGCGTACCCTCCAGGTAGTAACAAAGCTTCCTTGGTGGTTTATGTGCCGCTTACAAATGAACTATGAAACTGCATCTGTCTCACAGAGGTGACGTTTGGTAACTGTGATAAGCTTACTCATTCTGTCATAAAACTGTTTTGCAACAATTCATTAATGCAAGTTTTCAAGTTATGTAAACATTTCATCAGACAAGGATTTTGGTTTTATCATAAATATTTTGATATTCTTGATTATTAATCAGAATGACAAACTTATATATTTAGTGATGTTCTTTTACACTTTTTTTGTATTTGAAAGCATTTCTCAGCAACAGTGTCATGTTAATTACTCTGAAATATTCCTGACTTTAGTTAGCCAAGCTTATGTGTTTATAGGTATTTTACGTGTTTGTAACCTGTCAGGTGTAGCTAAGTATTATTTTGAAATCAAATCCCGAAAATCATGAAAAATATAAATGGCGTTTATTGTACAAGGTAGTCTTTCTCGTTAATTCTGACATGCGAGTTAATTATCTATAACATGTACCTTAGTTATGTTACCACTTCACGTACTTTAATTCGAATTGTGGAAAATGACTGTAACTATTTTCAATTAAATACGTTAGTTGCGCTGACAGGGGCTGTGTGTAGTGATTGTATTAAAGTAGTTGTTTATTTCCAACGTAAATTCGTTGAACAGTCCTTACGATGCGTGCGCGATACAACAGGTTGTATATATGTTTTTATCTCATTTTTCGCGCTTAACCAGAAAACAGAATTTTCTCCGTAGGAATTAATGTAATTTCCGTATATCACTGAGAGTAGTGCAAAATTAATTTTAAAACATGTTTTATTTCAATAAGAAATTATCGTTTATGTGAACAATGCCATGGAATAAATAGAAATCAAGCATCCTTATCGTTTAATTTTTTTATATTTTGCACGAGAAAACCAATTCACTCTTATAGGTTACGATTCGAAAATACCTGCTATTGGTAACGTAACGATCACAAATGCACCTGACATCTTTCATATTATAACTTCGCAAGCGTAACGTGTTTGACGTAGTATGTATTTTGTAATTTGTTTTGATTTAAATTGAGATTGAAGGCCGTATTTTTGTTACGTTAATGTATCAAAAATATTGTTATATTTCTTAGCATACCCTGCTTAGTCTTTTAATTAAAACAATAACATACTAATGACGGTCGTGAATTGCCATTTAGTATTTATCTGACTTTCAACATGAGTTAACTACATAAACAATTAAATTTTACATATTGTTTACATATTACAAATATATACAAATCTATTCATAATACTAATATATAATTCATTGCATGCCGTAACACATACACTTAATTGGCACACGTTGCAGCTTATCCTGGCCAGTTTTCCTTATTTGTTATTATTATCTCGTCTGTTTTTATGAGATCACCTAGTTATGTAGTGATGTACGCCATGTTATAACTAGTATTCAAACTATTTCTACTTAAAATCTCGAAGTTTTTAGAAGTTGTAATTCTGCAATAGTTTTTGCGATTTTTACTGCGCTTATAAGGGTGTCTGCAACTTTAAAGTTCAGAATTATTAAGGTGGTAGAGGGCTAGAGAACTTTGAAATATGCTGTGTATTTCAAGACTGAGAACCACTTCATATTCCAGGCGCCAAGAAGCGTCCGAAAGTCTATTCTCAGTAAAAATTCCCATTTCTATTCAGCTAATATTTATCATCCACCAATTGCAACTATAAAAAATGTGCTAGTAAATAACTAGGGTGTATGGGTGTCATTGTTTTTGAAAGTTAAATTTCCGGGGTCCCAATTACAAGTTTTGAATTTTTTTATGTCCTGTACTATTTTAAGTCTGAAGATATGAAACAGTTTATACATCACAGTTGCATATTACTGTTTGCATACATGTTTTGGTTTTGTATTTTAATTTGTTGTAGAATTTTTTAAAAGAACTTAAGTAATTTGTATCGAATAAAAATATTGTTTAAATAACTCTAAATTACAAAATGTTATCAATCAACCCGATTGGACAGGGTGTTCAGGCATTGAGTTTTGTGTTATAGTTACGCTTTGTTATGGGAGTTAGGTTTACCGTTAGGGTTGTATTATTAAAGCATTATGTTGCTACAAAAAGAACAGGAAAACGATTCAGTTAGTCGGTTTCTATTTGCAGTTTAGTTACACTGATGTGCAGTTGAACAATATGTAATTACATTTATTTTAACCTGTACACTAAAGGTACACCCGATGAGGTCACGTTACACAGGCCTGCGAAATTCAGGGTCTCATAAACATTTCTCACAACTTGTATTGCGTTTGTGGTATTTTGTAACGCAAAAACCAAAGCTAAGATCAGAATGTAACTTGAATGTACTATCTGTCAACGAGTTTCACTGGTACTTTCAGTAATTTAGGTGAAGCAAAAAATGTTTAAACGGTGTTAATGGCAATGTAAACAACTGCTTATAGAAATGGTAAACATGTAAAATAAGATAATAAAGGTAAAGTTCGTTGTTAGACACATGAACACCAGATCGTGTACTATACAAAATTACCAGCAACAGCAATAATATTGCATTAAAGAAATAATTATTTTGTGAAAAATTGTGCATGATCGAGCACTTTCGCTATTATTTATGGCTTCAGTACGCTAACATACTTAACGAAGAGATAGCAATGTGAAAAAGTTTTTATTTTTTTTTTTTTTTTTGCGGCAGGCCTGTGTTATTGTCGATCCCCCACTTTTTGAGGATGTCGTCGTAGGACGAAAAATAAACAAATATCGAGTGATTCCGAGGGTGTTGTTCCTAAACCGCAGGACTCCGTGGTTCCTGGAAGGTTGAAGTTCCCCGAAAAAATAATAGTTGATCATCGGCTATGTTCACCACATATCCCACATGCGAAAAATCGGGACTGATCCAGCTGTAACTCGAGCATGTATAACAACAACAATAATAATAAAAACAGTGTCTTTATTGGAATACGGCGAGATTCCCGTCATCTGGCAAGGGGACATTTGGGTTTGAGGGATGGTCGGGGTTAAGGTTGGTCCGGCTGGTCGACTAGCGAGACTTGCCTGTCGTCCTCCGGTCCAAGAAATGGATGGATGAGGTGAGGTGAGATGAGTGTGGAGTAGCGATGGAATGAGAGCGGTGGGGGAAGAAGGAGTTCCCCGAGAGAACCCGCCAGCCAGCGGTAGCGTCTGCTACGTTTCCCACAAAAATCCGGGACTGAACCCGCCAGGGATCAAGTTCGGACCGCCTATGTGGAATGCAAGAGGTCTAACCTCTCGACCACCGCTGCCCCTATATTTATTATACAATAATAAATTATAAATAATACTTTGAGATCCCATACAGCACACAATGTTTCACTAAAACAGCTGTAACAGCTCAGTAACATAACGAAACATTTCAGAATGTTTCAGCAACATCTCAGCAATGTAAATATTTTCTTTCTCTCAGACACATTACAGTGAACCGTTTCAGAAATATTGCACTAAAATGTCTCACTTAGCAGTAAAAAAAAAAAAAAAATGAGAAAAATATTTTCAGCTGTGTATACGTTCGACTGTGGTGGTTTGTCACTCTTATAATCCTATAAATATTCGCCTTGACTTGACTAGAATTCCATCCTACTACTCTTCATCGTAAATGTTCTTGTGTTAACCACTTGACTACAACTTCCGATATGTTGGGGTAGTTAATTAAATAAGAGTTTAATAAAGAAACTCATTAGCATTATAAATAGTATTATTAAGATTAATATGCGACAATTTCAATACAAATTCTGTTTCTAACTTACGATACGGTATTAGTTGATATTTTTAAGTGTTCCGTATGAATATCATTAGACTGTTTGTTATAATGTACATGGATAACAGTTTGAAATGTTAATATTAACGACTAAATTCTGTTTAACTAAATGGGTTTCTTATGTTAAATTAGCAGGGCAGTAAGGAGTGTTAAATACTAAGAATATACCTATTTGTTTGAAACAAATAGGTACTAAAACATCTCCTATTCAACAAGCAACATGTATACTCAGCGATAAAGGAGACGAATGTCTCGACTAAACGTTTCGGAGATTTTTTTGAAACATTGTTATTACATCGCAATATTTCTGGAATGTTTCTAGAATGTGTACTGTGAAATACAAGCCATCGTTCTGTTGGAAGATTCAGTAGAACAGTACTGAGACCTAAGTAATATTATATTGGAATGTTTCAGAAATATAAATGAAATATTCAAATGAAACGTTATCCAAACGAGACATTGCAAAGTATTTGAACTGTTTTTGAAATTATAACTGAAACATTGTGTGTTGTATGGGATATTCTTTAATATTTTAACATGTTCACATGTAGTTGTGAAAGTGTGTAAGAGAGGAGGATTGCGGTGCGTGTTGCAGTGCCCGGCGAGGGACGACACTCCGAGGTCAGAGAACAGCGGTTATGGACATGTGACCTTCTACAGTGACCCGTCTCCGGCGTGCCAGAGGGAACACTGGTGTGCCCTGCGTCTGTCACATAGCCTGGACAAGGTGCGGCGGGGTGCGGGGTCGCCCTAGATTGTCCCTGGTGGTCTCTCATCACATCGCCGTCCTCGTCTGCACGCTTGCGTCTCGCGAGCACATAAGTGGTTCTTTGTTCGGCAATGATCGGGGAACATCGTCATGATTCGAGCCACCGCTTCCCACGCGCCCTGTCCTGCGATGACCTCTCTGCCTCCTTTCCACGGCCCCTGTGACAGTTATTTTACGTTAGTTTAAATGCCACAACAGTTGTTCAATTTATCGAAGGACAGTTGGTTTCGAGAACTACAATAATAATTAATATACTTTCCTTACCTAACAAAACTGAATGTATCAATAAATATAGTTTCCTACTACAACAAAACCGTCCTTCTATTATGTGAACAGCTTTTTTTGCAATTTAAACTGACCTAAACTATCTAAAAGTCACAATGAACAGGGAAAGGAGGAGGGCGCGTAAGTGTTGGCGGCACGAATCCTGACGAAGGTCTCCGATAAGTGCCGAACAAAGAACCACTGTTATGCTCCTGAGACACAAATCCTCGGTACGACCGAGCCTCCCCTTACACGTTCAAGTGCTCTTTGTGAAACTGCGCGTGTCTGTCAACAACTTCACTAATTACTCGGACTGTCTCATGCTGTACTGTCAGTTGTACAGCGGTGTAGCCTGCATAAACTATAATTTACTCAGACAATTTAATACCAGGTTTGTGGCGGCCACCTGGTGAAGTGTGTGTTTGTGCATGTGAGGCAAAAACCGACGAGGTGCTACGAGCGACGCTGGCCGGCACGTGTAATGTAATATCGCCTATACGCTCTAAGTCGTACATGCGCACGTAACGTTTTTACTGTTGGACTTTGAGCGATGACCCGACATTTTTTTAACCCTTCAATGTATTTAGCAAAGTGCAGTGTAGTTGTAGACCCCGATTTCCAACGAATCCGATACATACTAAAATATTCTGGTACACGACAGTTGTCCAAAAAATTATATTCTTGAAATAGTATGTTAATTAGTAATTTAATGGAAATAAGGAGTACATAATTTTTGAGAAGGTAATGACTTTTTCTTTTTTTACTTTCAGTATTTGGCCTACAAGAAACCACGTAAAATAAATGTTGCATTTTACTCTTTTGCTACAACAAGTATCATTAAAATTGTTACATTTTGCATAAAACTCACACACACACATATATATATATATATATATATATATATATATATATATATATATATATATACACATATACATACATACATATATATACATACATATACATATATATACATACATATACATATATATACATACATATACATATATATACATACATATAGATAATATATATACACACATTGAGAAAGAGAGAGAGAAACAACCGTCTGAAAAAAAAACCTATTTTATTCCAAGTTTTATAGTTTTTAGATATTGTTTCCATTGCATGTCGTGTCTTCCATAAGTAGTATGAAATGTTTTTTTTTGTAGATAAGCATTGGGGACACATGTTTTCTGGTCTCTGAGACAAAGCGTGATTCAAAACACGCTGCACGCAGTTGGAGCGCCCGCCGGGCGGCCGCCTCAAGTTACACAATAAGTGTACAAACCCATTAAGGAAATGAATTCTCCAGTGTAAATTAAAAAATAATACTGTACAGTTTACAAGCAGTTATGTATTTGGAATTAAGTAACTACTGTACTTTGTTGTTAAAAAAAAGGACGCCGAAATATTGCATGTTCACAATGCATTTCGATTAAAAACATGTCAAATTCATGTGTATCGCTGTGTAAAATACACATACATTTTACTACAATTAATGTTCAAAATACAAAGATCCACTGTTTGCATTACATATTCCAAGGTAACGAGTTACAATTTTATCTTTTGTTTGGTTGTAGTGTTACAAAATCTTAGTTGTCAACATTAAAAAAAAAAATTCTTTGTAAAGAATAAAAATACAACTTTTACAGTGTGTACAACTTGTAAAATTTTACTAGGTTTAAGCGAGAGGGGATGGGATATCACTTTGGAAAATATTGTTTAAAACCAGTTGATTTTTTACTGGACTCTCACAACTAATAGTCATAATACCGACATTAATATAAACAAAACACTAATGTAAATGTACTGTCAGCGAATATTCATATCTATAATGTTTGTGAACATCACAGAACCGTTAACAGTTTGACTATAAAAATCAACATAAAGAACAATGTGAGTTAAAAAGAGAGGTAATTAACAACAATTTTAAGTTCTTAAGAACTCGGCATATAAGCCAATGAATGTTGAAAAGTTTTTTCTTGAACATGTTTCTTTTATAAAATTATTACCTGTATGTTGCTGAAGTAATAATAGTTTAATAATCTCTGTTGTAAGTTAGTATTTTGTGGATCATATTTAACGTTTACTAATTCTATATTGTGGAATCAAGGACAATATGAACTGTGTATATAATTGTATCAAATTCACGATTGATGTCAGTGTTAATTTTTTGTGATTCACAAAAACACAAGATACTAACCCGATTATAAAATAACTGAATAATTCTCATGAGCTCTAATTTAGATAATAAGTTATGTGACTGAAATTTACCTTTGTGACAAGCATAATTCAACAAGAAATAAAAATATAAAAATAAATGTATTCACTTCTTTTTTGTTCTTCGTTTTGTGCAGTGACAAAAATTGATCTGATCTTTTCTTTTGCTTATCCATATCACATTTCCTCTTAAAGGTCAATAAAAAATAAAACATAAATGAAATACAGCAAATATTATATCTAAGAAAGAGCATAGTTTCGTAGAAAAAATATACGTGTATTCGCTAAGCCTCAAGCATTGTTTGTTGATTTGACACTTAAATTTAATAAATAGTTACAAATCGTATTTTTCTTGCAATTAAAATATATATACTTATTTAAACAATTTTTTAAAACCTTTGTTTCGAATCTACTAAAAACAGTCGTATTTCTACTTCATTTTTAAAATCATAATTCATGCACTTCCCTCCTTAACATAAAATCTAGCTGCTCTCCTAAAGTGGACCATTGCTGAAGTAGTAGAACGACTCTGATAGGCCTATTCGGTTAGACTGTATGTCTCTTGTACATTCTGTGAAAATATGGCAATGATGTTCAATTTGTTTTTGTTTGAAAACACTAAAAGAAACCTATATTTTGCCCATAAAGTTATAACACCTTCTCTGAATTCCAGACACGTGTCTGTTAACTATGTTATTTCTTCACGCAGTGTAAGAAAATATCAACGTTGTCTTTATGTCAAGCAATATAAAATAAATACGTAGTAACACCGATACTCGAACATGGGACATTTTGCACTTATTTCTGTTGCCCAATAGTAGGTCTTTATTATTGATTGTATGTGAAAAATAATCGATAAGTATTGATTATACCTGAATAAAACATAATTGAATCAATTTAAAAATATAGCTTGTAATACTAATTGTCACGCAGGAATGGCACAATAACTCTTGAGGTGTAATTACAAACTACGGCATGGGCAAACATAACGGTTTGGTTGGCGCAGTAAAGCGTACGTTATTGTGAACTTACAAACTATAACATTTACGTCTGCTAAATATTTTGTTGCCAGACGTACTTACTTTGCCAAATAAACAACAAAATCACGTGTGTTGCTTTTGGTATTTTGTTCTACAAAATATTTTCTTAGCACAAGTAAATATTTATTTCGCCATATTGAAACAAATATTTTTTTTTCTGTGTGTGATCTTGTATTAATTTTTAGAAATCACCATTAATTCTGTCTGTGTAACTAAGATTCTGAAATATTTTGGTACACGACTGTAAAAAAAAATATCTCCATGAACTAGCGTGTCAATAATTTAATTTAGTAAATTAAATATTGTTACATTCAGTATGTAACATACTCAAATATCAAGGATTATAGGTGGTATAAGTTTAAATTATGGGGCCCATATCAATGTAGTGGTCAGGACAAACGCCTCCAACCATGGCGATCCGGGTTCAATTTCTGGCGGGGCTGGTAGCGGATGTGAGCAACGTAGCGGAGTAGCTGTTGGCCGGCGGGATTTTTCGGGGTACTCCTGTTCCCCCTGCTTTTGCATTCCATCACTTTTACACTGTAGAACCTCATTTAATGTCATCTCTCTGGGAAAGCCTACGAGCTCCAAGGTTGAAAGTCCGTTTCTCCGGGTGTGATACCCTGTCCACGGATTCACGTTGTAATCGATATTATTAGTTAAAGTAATAACGTCCAACGTATGGGTTGATGTTTAAACCATAAAACGTCGTAAGCTAAACCTTCTCGCGTAAACTTATCACTGGATCATATTTGTCATCAAACAATGCTGAGAAACTGTCGCGGGAAAAAAATTCCTTGTGGCGAATCGTTCTTGAAAGTAGGCCTATGCTTTTTAAAAGTGTTTATTTTCGTAAATTTCCTATACACACTATTTATATTCTCCATGTTAGTTAATTCCGTATAAATAATAGCGTGGAATGACACATTCTTGTTAATTTACGTTCATTGGATAGTAAAATTGATCCTTTCACTTATGTTAAATGATGACCTAACAGTTTTTTACCAGTTCAAACGAATTCAAATTCCTGACAGTGCGCGATAAATTTGACGTAAGGTATATAGCTTAATCTCTTATAGCTGACGTGATTGGTTTTTTGGTTTAGAATATGTATCTAGAAATCTGAAAAAAAATGTGCTTGGGTTCAAGACTGACATTAGGCAAGTGAATTTTATGTTTCGTTGATAGATGGAATATTATAAACTGTGACATAAAATTTACACAATGAAATAAACTACGAGATAAATTGACCATGGTCTTCCTTCATTCTCCTTAAGAGGTTTCGGGAAGCTATGGACAGCAAAATCAGGATTGCCCGAGCCAGGAATATAACTCGGGATCTCCTAAATGCGAGTCCTATGTGTTATTGTTCCGCCACCTCATTCAGTACATCAGGACTAAATTGTATCATAAAGTACCGAGTATTGTCGTAGGTGAGTTCATTTTCCGAGGAGCTCTCCAGCTCAAATAATTGTTCCCAAACTACTTTTGCGCTACATTTCACGAAACTTCATAGGAGACTAGTGAAATAGAGTAAAAGTATATTAAAGAATGTTTTATATTATGCATATATAGAGATAGTGAAATTTCGCGAATTCAATTACCTGCACGTTAGAATCAAATATCCTATGCATACTCAAGTCCTGATCATTTTTACACTAGCTGCTTATAAGTGGAACAGCAGACGATGAACGAAGACAGGGCTTGAGTGTTCATAGGATATTGGATTCTAACATGCAGGTCATTGAATTCGTGAAATGTCACCATCTCTATACACATACCACGGTCATTTAGTTTGCATTTGAAACATATAATATTAATTAAGTATTGTCGTAATTCTCCCACGAAATTTTAATCAGCCGAGATACCTTGATTAAAATTCGGTTTAGTTGAACGGAACACAAGTAGATAGGTTGGAGTTTAATCAACATAAAATTATTTTCTGTTTTTCTTCGAGTGAATAATTTAGTTTAGCAACGTGTTAAGTATATATTTGAACGTACAGTTACCTACGGAAATAAAAGCAACATTATTTATGAAAATGTTCACGTGTTTCGTATGAGTAAACTATTAATGTAATAAATGTACTTACTTTGCTCCTGGTATTAATTCATTTCTGGGGCTGCGATTGGCGCAGTGGCTAGAGCGCTCGCCTACCACCTTGTGTTCGATTCCCGGCGCGGTCTGTCCCCTTGAATATCGCATGCGGAAATCACGTCGGACGATGCCGTTGGTTTTGGCGTGTTTTCTCGGGAATCTCCCGTTTCCCTGCCCCTTCATTCCGTCACTGCTCTACACTCACAGTATGTCAACCCTCATCAGTGCTAAAGTCCTAGATGTTTAGTGTTCACCAAAATATCTTCAATTAATTAATTTGTGCTTGTGGATTATTATGTTAAAAATTAAAGCCTTAAAACCGTTTTGCAGCATGTATTTAGCACAGAAAAACTCAAATAACATTTAATTTGAAAATGATAATTATTAAAGTTACATTTAATAAAATTAACTATAAAATAGCGCTTTATCGACGAAGTTTAATACCGCGGTCAATTCTTTGCTGTACAATATAAACAACCCAACTTAAGAGACGGATATGGTGGGGGAGCGGGCAGAAGAAAAAAGAAAAAAAAAACGTAATTAAAGAAGCAGAGGAACTCTCAGAACACTCGCATGTACAAAAAAACTACAATATGAAAATAAGTAATCAGTAAAGGACGCGGCAGCATAAAAACAGTAACTTTCTCGTATAAACAATATGCGTCAAGAAAGGCGAAAAGCACAAATACTTTTAATAATGTGTACATCGTAAACACTTAAAATATCTTGAAACTTAAAAACTTTGGGCGTGTGTGTGTGTCTGTGTGTGCGCGCGCGCTTCTAAGGAAAGAAAGCAACGTGTTTTGAGTCTCGCACAAAAAGTAATAAAACAAGCAAAAATGTTCATTAAATGCGAAATTCTCCACTATGATAACACTAAAGAATTATAAAATTAAATTGTTAAAAGCGTGTAATTCCAGAGCCTTCGAATTAAATTTTCTGTCGATTATAAAATGTAGCAAAATATTTTGCTGTTTAATCTAACGTTACTATTTCCTGCCCTTCTAAACATGGCCCACTTGCACTAAATGTGCTTTATGCTTTCGTGCATTTAAGTAGCGTGTTAATATTCCTTCGAAAGAACCGAATGAACACGTTAATGAAGAAAAGAGGCTTGTTTATTTAGATGACAATTTGAGAGTTCTAGGCTATGCTACATGGCTCAACAGCTGATAGGCCTATCTGTTTTTGTCTTTGTATTCTCAACTAATATCACGCTGGTGACATTATGAATTTCCCTTTGAGCCAGTGAGTTCGATCTCCAGTACAGAAGTATTTATATAGTTCGTTATCCCGCATTTCTTATTTTTACCTTTTTTGTGTACTCTGATACTAACCTAAATTTGCATTTTAAAACTGAACAAGCAAAAAAAAAATTATCTATTTTCCACACGCTAAAACAGACTGGAACAAATATACGATTGTAAATATTCTTAAGAAACTCTTGCTTAAATATTTCTTAGTGTGTATTTTTTTAAGTAACGATTGAACTTGTTAAGCCAGTTCATTGTTATTTTGCAATCGAAGTAGTCATGGCCGCAAATATCAATTTAAAAACAGCAAAAAACTTGTGTAGGAACCTACAGTAACTTCAAATCTACACATATCCAGAAATATGCACTGAAATAAGGGAAATCCTCAGTCTTCATAAGAACAGAAAAGCAGGGAATAAAAGTGAAACTGAATAGTCACGAAATCAGTAATTCAAAATTTTATTTATTGATGGGAATTTTCAGGATAAAAACAAAAATACTGTATAAAATGTCCACTACTCTTGCAATTCATAAACGTAATTATTTAATAGCCACAAAGAAGGATTTACAAACTGGAGTACAGTTCAGCCAATATTGCAGTTACTTGTCAAAGTATATTAACAAATGCATGTTACAGACATACATGTATGAAAGTACAACAATTGTTTGAAGAATACAATGTTTTTGGCAATCAGTTTCTAAAAATTTTGGAAGAACAAATTTTGTGAAAATGCGACAGGCCTTCGAAGGTTATTTTATTTCACATAAAACAAGCTTCACCTCACGTATTTGGAAAATTTAGACCACTTCATGTTGTAGTGCGTAGACCGATAAATGTTTTGACATTAGATTACAAGCTTATTCTTCTAATCGTACAAATTATTTGACTGCGTACAGTGCTCTATACAGCTTAATTTAATGCATCTAGAAACAATAGTCCTTACTACCCTGAAGTACTAGTTCACATAATTATATGATTACAATTATTAGTGTGTCAACTTAATGACATTACAGCAAAATCAGAAGAAAAAAATAACTTAAGAGGGCGTGGTACATAATACAACGCTAAAAGCATTAACCTATAAATGTAAGTTTCTTGAAGCCAACTTGCGGAAATTAAACAATAGCAATCGTAGACGATAGTTTTAGCCAACGTTTAAAACTATATTGTTTTCAGTGTTACGAACTTCTGAGACACAATCTCTGACGCCGGAACCTCGTGCATTTAACTGCGGCGCAAGAGATCACGCGTAATGAATTAGTGTTTCTGGATAAATATTTACTCATAAAGTTGGCAAATACTATTATCTAGGGTTGTCATTGAATATTTTATCCATATTGGCTTCGAAAAAAGGTAGAAATCAATTGATGTTTTCAGCATTTATTTATCTACCCCGCACTCTCAAAGCTCAAAATTTTATTTTTCATACAGACAATGCAGATTTATCTGTCTGAAGTAACTTTTAAAGATATAAAATATTATTCAAGCATTTCTAGTTTAAAACTTCAACTTGGTATAGGCCTATTGGAACTACTTTTGGCTGTGCTCATAGAGTCACAGTTTTGTAAACATTTGTCACAGCTCATAATGCATCTGGAAAACTGCAGCAATACTCACTGAATTATGAGTACTGTATTTTATAAATCAGTATTTAGCATTCGCAATCATGCGTAATTCACCATGATGGTGTTTTCGCCATTACATAGAGATGTGCTATTCAATTTGTATGTCAGTGGCTGCGTAGTGTCTGTGAATGCAGCTGTGGTGGAATTAGAGGACTTTGCGGTAGAAAATATTTGACGTTTCTTTCTCTTATTTGACTCTACTTTTGTAGTTTGATTACTTGCAGTTGACGTTCCAGGACTACTACCAACTGTCGCAGATGAAGTAATTGCTGCGGACACAGTTGTAGCTGACGAGGGAATGGAACTTACAGTAGTTGCTTCATTAGTTTCGTTACTTGAATTTCCCGTCGAGAAAGAATCAGACGTATCCACTGATGATCCAGTAGTATTACCAACCGTCGAAATTGAAGTTTCTGTTGCGTTAGGAGAAACAGTTGATGCGTGAATTTTTAACGTGGTTTGGTATGTGGTAGACTGATCTGTAACACATGTTTAACAATTATTTAAACAATATGATAAAGTCAATCTAATTCCATAACTATATATTTTATTATTATTTCATGTTCTAATAATGAAACTTAATTTAGAAATAATTGTCTTGGCCTGCATCAATCTTAAAATACACTTTTTTACAGTCCACAAAGTGACACAACTTTCTGAAAAGTATAAAATAAAGTTTAAACTGATTAATTTTAAAGTTCATTTATAACTGCGTCTACTCCAATAGAACTGACTAGACAAACAGTAAAATATTATCCGTACGCATAGCACAGATGATAAGAGTGAAACCCTGTTAAACTCTGCAACGTTATTCTTCACACGCATGTTACATGTATAACTGCGTATATCTGAAAAATATTATACATACAGTCATGTACGTATGTTATGAATAGAGCTGTATGCGAAGAGAATATGGATTCAGTGCACAACTCGAAGCACATACTTAATTTCTAGCACTCCCGGTCCATAGTTTCCGATATCGTATAAAGCACAATGTTTATGTGTACTTAATTCAGAAATGAAACAGAGCTTAAATAACATTACATGTATTATAGTACTTGTCTTATTAGACGTTTATGTAACGTAGTTCTAAGCAAATATTCACGTAGAAAAGCAATATAAATTCTGCAGTACAAACGGACAGGAAATATGAGAACGCGTCAACAGATGTGTTTGGTTTGCTAATAGGTTATAAGGGGGATGATTTAATAAATGTAAAAAATATAATGAATTTCTAAGTTGATAGATTAATGCGAATTTGAGTAATCACTTAATGAAATGTTTGCAGAAACTTACTTTACTGCATGCTATTCCAAAACGTGAGGCATTGTTTTATTGGCTCATAATATAAATAATTTATGAAACAATTTTTAATTACAAACCAAATAAGTATTTTGGACATAGGCCATTGCAGCAATGGCTAATGTCCGAAATACTTATTGGTTTTTAATTTGCTCCCGTTGCAATAATCGCTTAAAATAACACCAGTGCCCGTTATGAAACCGGCATAAATATTTCTATTCGTAAACTGAGAAATATAATGTAACTATCTGTCCCGTTGCGGCTTCCCCCGCGTGTACTACAGGAAAGTGTAACTAAATTTTAATTACGTATTTATTGATGGTGTTACTATATTTTCTGTATATCTTTAATTTGCGAATTACCTTAAATTGGTTTGTACATATTTACGTACACAAACTTTAAAGAAAAAAATCATGTATCCTGAAATTGCTTCGTAGGTATTTACGTAAGCTTCATTTTAAAGTAAAAACCACCTCGATATCTCAAATGGTTCAGGAGATACGGATGATTAATTGAAAACACGTTTCATTTTTTACCTGCTTTCAGGGACGAATTTTGAAAAATCCTAAAATTGTTTTTTAGACATGTACATGAGCACCATTCTGATGCAAAGATCACCTCGATATCCTAAGTGGTTTAAGAGAAATAGAGGATTTACTGAAAACGCGTTTAATGGCTTCTCACCCCCTTAATTTCCGAATTTCGAAATATCGAAAATTTATGAAACACGCATTTGCTTAGTAAATGTTTTGAAGTTAAAATATTAACGACATATCATCGGGTTAAAGAGCTACCGCAGAATTGCGCGAAACCACGTTTTGCGCCTTTTCAACCTTTTATTTTTCGATTTTTGAAAAAGGCATTCCTTAGTTGGTGTCTACACGGTGAGGGGAATCTACGCTGAAAATTTCACGTTTCTAGGTCCAGCGGTTTGGGCTGTGCGTTGATGAGTGAATGAATGAGTTGGTCACTTCAATTTATATATAGAGATGTTTTCGCAAATGTTCAAGTAGGAAGCAACGATTTTTACCTCTTTATTTTAATAAAACAAAGATTAAAAGTAAAAATAAAAAACACGCGATTCTTGCTAAACTTCTGCTCGCAGAGGTTTTGTTCGGTTATAAAGAACGACTTAATGCCATCAACCGCCAACAATTCCAATGACATCATAATCTAATGATGGTTGATGAATAACTTCTTGTGTATAGTAGTGTCTAATTTCATCCTTCAGCTATAAATATGTACATATTACCAAAACAATAGTTTTCGTTAAAATTGAGCTGTTTAAGCATCAGAATTAATTTAGATTGCTTACTAATTGGTCGTATTTATGCACGAATTTATCAAAAACTCCCTCTTAGTTGTAGCACTCTTGAAATGTCTTGTTTTAAATGCATAGTTTATTTTGCATTACTTACTAAAATCAAACAAAAACTGTTCTTAACTGTGTACATGTTGTACATCAAAACTACATGTAGCCATCATGCAAACGTGACTCGAGGCTCAGAATTGTGTACTTCATGATAGCAAGGTTGTGACATATTCCGGGCTTCGAATAAATAGTTTAATTTATTGATGATACCTGGTGAAACGTTTGATGGATTTTGACCTCGGTAACGTATTGCCTCAAAATTCATAGCAACATGCATGTTATCAAAATTGACTTAAAATGTAAGTTTTAAACGATTCTTGCAGTGCGGACAAGTTACAAACCAAATATGTATTTTGGATATACGCCGTTGCATAAATTTGAGCACTGGGGCAGAAGGAACATTATAATTTATCTATTATCCCCAAAATTTAATGTGAGGCTTATTAATAACGAGCGAAAATCAACGTGCACTGGTTTATTTCGGTCGCAAAACTTTGAATACGTTGTTTACGATTTTACAGTGAAGAATGTTTTTGAATCTTCGCGATAGTTAAAATACTTGGTTTCTTTCATGTGGAATGCGTACTTAAGTATGAGCTTTTTTAATTTTAATAGATCAAAATTATAATACTGATAAAGTAATCCCAGCATACGTTTTTATTCGGGTCTTACCATACTGTTCAGTACGAAGATTACATCACATGTAAGTTAGTCTTTCTTGGTAACTTAAATATATAGCCTATGCACACACAATGTAAAAAGACTTAACATAGAACGTAGCGCCACAAACCCTAGGTAATATAATGAATTACCTGGTAAATTAGATAACGACAAAAGTAAAATGCGGAATGCAAAAATTACTGAACTTACAGCACTTGTAAGTCTGGGTAAAAACACCAAAATTTAACTATCCAATTACTTTTAAGGCCGTTTTTATGTGCTAGAAAACATTATGCTGAAGATTTAGCATATTATTTTCTTTTGGCCAAGACTTACCGAAACTTACGTGTGTAAGGAAATATGATTAAAGCATATCTAAAGTAAAAATAAAGTAGAAAAGTGCAAACGACGCATAATAAAATGGGTAAAAATGAACAATAAGTCACTATTTATGGAGAAAATTTGACATCTGAACAGGGTCTTACTTTGCGTCCGTTTCGCTTATAGTTTAACTTAAAGTTTCACTTATCTGGACAGCATTTATTCTTTAACCGTGTGTTAAACAAACTGTTATCGTCACTGATAAAATAACTTGAATTAAAGCCTTTTAAAATTACTTTATGTGTAATGTTCAAGAAGAAGAGTGCATTATTTAATATAAAATATAAAATGTTAAGTGTAAAATACAAAAAAAAAAAAAGTATTTCAGAGACAAACTAATGTTAGATTGTCGGATTTTACGGGTACTTTTTTTTTTTGTACTCGCTATTGGTTGTAGTATTTTTGTACTTTAGAAGAGGAAATGTTCTGATTATTTTGTTGCGAAATTCAATGATAAAGATTTCAGCAAGACTGCAAAATAAAGTTAGTTAATAACCCTTCTAGTAGATAGGAAATGCCGATTAGCGCGCACCCCTGAGTTATGGTCCTCCCCCACCATTAACTTATTTTTCAGTTAATGGTCCACCCCCACCATTAAATTATTTATAAGTTAATGGTTCACCCCCACCATTGATTTCTCCTCATTTACCCTTCTTACTTAGTGGTCCACCCTCACCATTAATTTATTCTCATCCACCCTT
>PNEQ01040131.1:16514-48760 GCA_003012365.1 Medauroidea extradentata | reverse complement strand
CAGGGTCATCTAACTGTTGTATCGTTTTTTCACATAATTTGCGGCACCTATCCGCGAAGGTTTGTACATTCTCACCTATCTTCTGTCTTACATTATGAAGCAAATAATAATGGAACTGTAATGGTTGTCTTTCTTTAAATCTCTCTATCAATTCCTCCTTAAATATTTTAAATGTAACGTCTCCTTCCTTGAGACGTGGTCAAGTGGCTACAAAGCGTGCTGCTAACCCTTTCAACTTCATCTTGGCTAATTTTACTTTATCTTTATCTGACCAATTTCCTAGACTTGCTGCATTCTCTATGCTTTCTATGAATTCAAATACTGGCGGAGATCCTTTCTCTCCATTCCACTTCTCAAGTAATGAAACTATTGATAAATCCTTTAACTGAATGTTTCCTTGAACGTTACTCTGTGCTGCTATGCTGTCATTCGCCATTTCTATTAGTAACGATTACTCGTTTAACTGAGATAAAGGGATCCACGTTTTTCGATCGTTTGTTCTCTTTTTAGGCACGTCGTATTGTGTTTTCTGTATATATGGCCCGGGATTGGATGTTACGTAGATTTTCTTTCTCTCCGGTATTGGAATCGGATCGGAACGTGGAGGGACAGAGACAATATGTTTCTTCCCTTCTTCCTGTCTCCTATTACTACTAGTGCTTGCCTTATTATTCTCGGCTTGTTCAATTTCTGTTTGTGTATCAATTCTTTCGATCTCAAAATCTTGGAATACGCGATTTCTAGGAATGAATCGTTTGACAAGGCGAACCTCAACCTCTAGTACAACACGACCTGCTGAAGATTCGTATTCATACACCTTGTATGCTGGTGTGGGAAAAGAACTCCTAGGTTTGCCTTTAAATGCTATCTCTAGTACTCATCCCTGTTTTAAATTTGTTAACTTGTGACGAAATGATTCTACTTTGGTCAAGTCAAACTTGGTGTGTTTACAAAAAAATTTGTTTATTAAGTGATGGGAATAATCTTCTAACCCTGTCAGTGCTTCCGCATCACTGGCTGCAACTACTTGTATTGATAAAACTGTGAATTCTAAAGTTCTGCCTTCTTGTCTCTGAAAGAAACGCTTCCACATGCTATTTAGTGTTGTTGCAATATACAACAAAGAAGAGGTGCAGAATCTAGATAGTTGTGACAAAACTCAATCCTAACCCAAGACTGGGGTGATATTCTCTAGTTCTATATCACATTCAAGTGTGCCTGTTTTCCTATTATCGACTGGGCCATGCACGTACTCTACCACGAAGTGATATGAACGTTTACAGTAGCAGTATTCGTTATAATCTGTGGCGTCACCTCTTTCACGAAATATTTTATTGGAATCGGAAATATTTATTCTAACTATCCGAAAGGCTTCGGGACATGTTAAGAAATCCCATTCAGCGACATTGCTGAGTTCTATGAGCACCTCGTGAGTTGTGTTCATTCTATATTATTCTACCTTCGATCAATGATTTCCCAATATACAACACAACAATGGGGCTGAGTCTAAATAATTATTTTCAAATTCTAACCTGACCCAGGTAAACACATGAATTTCTTCAAGATTTATGTTAGTTAACACCCTGCATATTTCTCTACTAGTTCTAGGACCATGTACATAAGTTATAACAAATCTATAAGCGTTTCTAAAATATGCATGTTCTGGATAATCTTGAATTGGGCCTCTATTGCTTTCTCTACTATTATCACCGACAACTATAAACAAAATACGAACTGCCTCGGGACACTCAGTATGTCTCCATTCCTCAACTTGTTGCCAAGGTTGTACGTTACTCAGACTAACTGTGACTTCACGACGTATGGACAAACAATTAAGCATAGCAAAAGTAATATTCCGACTTGATTTTTAACGAAAACATCAAAAATATTTTTAATTCCTATCACCTACAGCCTGTAACCCATAACCCTTCGGTGTGGGTTGCGTCACAGCCTTCTGTAGTGATATCCCAAAAGCTGCCACCAGTTTGTGGTGCCCGAGCAGTATGGCGTCACAAACAATAAAGAAATAAAATAAAAATGTCTAATTAAGCAATTTATTACAATATATCGAAGCTTCTACTAAAAACACATAAGTTTACTCACTGTGACCTTCAATGGAAGAAAAGAGAGATGTCTTTACTAACACTATCAAAATTAAGGAAAACAATCTCATATTGAGATGTTCTAACTATCTGGAAGCGTAGTAGAGTCGAGGTCTTCATCCAGTGCAGGGGAGTCATCTCAGGCAGCTTGCAGCGAAGTGTAGCTCACTACTGCTTGATGACTACAGTCTGTCCAACCTTGTGGAAACAGGGTATATAAAGGAGTCCAACAGGAAAGCGGTATCTCATAGAGATAACATGTGGTTTCACCCTATTGGCTAGAACAAGTATCTGATGCAGTATAATCGAGTGTGTGGTCAGAAAGGGGTTTCCCAGTCCTCCAGTCGGGAAGTACATGTTTGATAAGTTTGGCGTCAACAGGATGCTGCTTTCAGCGATAGAAGTTTATTTGCATCAGGGCGCACGTGGAAGGAAATGTCTGGCAGGATGTGTGCGGCGATACATACGTTCGGGGAAACTACAGAGTGATATCACTATCACGAGGCACGCCAGTTGTGTGGTTAATTAGGAAATATCATAGGAAGTGGCAATCAGAGTTGACGGATGTCTGCGGGCTGCCAGAGGAAGTGTGGTTTGATTAGATAGGCTCGGCGCACTCTGCGACCCGAGAACTGATATGAGGCCAGCAGCTGGCTGCGCCACTACAATTTAAAAAATTCAATAATATTTTTTAAAATACAAATAATTTATATTCTTTAATTTTATGAGCATGTCATTGTAGCCTGCAATGTCTTTATCTACTGTGATTTTTTTCAGTTTGGTATATCAGTTGGTTTTAGTGTAATCCTTAAAACGGAAACATGCAAAATATGACTTTAACATGCCATTATGCGAAAACTATGAGAAATAAAAAAATTACATAAGAGCTAAATTTAGTCACTTTTGCATCTTAAATAAGAAAAAAAATTATCTGGTACAAATAAAAAATTTTAAAATGGTGATGAAAATTGCGGTAATGCGCCCTTAAGAGGACTCCTTCACAAAAATTATAATAATTAAGTCATTAGATTAATGCAGTTTAAATAAAATTTTATCATTTAGCAATGCTTAACATCCTTATTGAGAAAAGCAGCACTACTTCTTGCCATCCTGATGTTTACCGTAAAATTTTGTCCTATATAACTATGTAAAAGATATAAATAATTTCTGTGTAAACAGATACGTTTATTTTAGAAATTATATTTACTAGCATAAGATGTGTACAATAATGGTACACTAGACCCAATACCACAAATACTAATGGTTCTGCTCATCACATTAGTAAAATCGCTACCTTCGTAAAATTGATTACTTCCCATTTCCCACCACCAAATCTACAAATTTTAAAATTGCATTTTTTCCAGTAAATGCCTCTAGTCGGGCTCTGATTTCCGTAGTGTTTTGCAGGAAATCACTTAATACTGTATAATAATAGAAACATAAGTTGATATCAGTAGCCAGATGTCGTACAATCAAAATAACACCACTGAACGGTAGATACGACCGACCTTTGTCTCCAAAAAATTAGAAAACCGAGCTTCCGAGTTCGTTCTCATGAATGTAAAGTCAGTTTTTAATTTTTTTTATGTAGAAAACCAGATGATATATTAATAAAATAATAATTTATACCAGTAGACAGTAGTCTTCAGAAAAAATATACGTGAAATTGGTAGCTACAACCTCCCGTTGTCACCAAAACAAATTTTAATGCACTTGTGCACAGACATGCATTACTAGCCAATACATTGCTTCCATAAATTATTCACCAGAGTAAAGAAGAAAGTCGGTTGTATTTATTCGTAAATAACTTCAATATTAATTAAAAGTTACGTCAAATCAATCCCTTTATAGTTGGTACTATGTAAGTTAATTATTACTTTTAGAAAATGTACAAGTGATAGCTTACGTATGTAGGTAGAAATAGCATACAGGGCAGACATATAGCGCAACTGTATGAACATTCTCAAGATGGTGGATAGATTGCGGCACCGGAGTACACTATACTGACGTTCAAGCTGCCAAAATATCACTTTTTGACGTTCTAACCTAAATTCTGCGAAAATTATGTGTATAAGTGGTTGCAAAAGAGTGTTTTCATAGCCATAATTTTTTACGTAAAAATAGATGAGTAGTTCTGGGACTACGCAATACACAAACGTCTAATTTATATACAAATTATTGAAAAGTCTTGGTGGAGACAAATGTTTCTATACATGGCTGATAGGTAGAGCCACGATTTTATGGTGAAAAGATTTTTGAAACATTTGGTTTCGATGCGTCATGTGCACGTCTACAGGTCTGCCACATCGCCCGTCATTGGATAATTTTACTCTCACTTGCCTTAGCAAATTACTGACGTAAGGAGTCACAATAATCTTATTCTGATTGGTGCAATCAAATGATAAACGTGTCTGAACAAAGACATGCTGCCAATAACCATGAATCAAAGCTACAGATGTGCACGAGAGACACTGAAACAAAGTGGGGCAAAAATCTTTTCGCGACAAAATCGTTGCCCTACTGATAGGTAGTGCGATCATCGTGCTCTCGTGGTGTGAAACTCACATTTTACGACTGAACATCACTCAGTAACTCACAGTTCAAGCAAATTATGAGTCAATTTGTTTTAAGTACGTATGATGTTAGCCTAGTAAAGAAAAAATTATTTCAAGCTATTATTGATGGGGTTCGTGTAAGACCACAAACATAGTCTGTGCGAGGCGAGAGAGATATGACTTGGAGACATGGAGAAATAGCCTATGAGAAGGCAGTACTATAGTTTAATGATCGTATGTGCATGTGCCGGAGCACTGTACTATAGTATGGCCTTCATGTAGACCCTAATACTTTGCAGTGGAGGAGGAAGTAGGCCGGCCGGCTTAGTACAGGCGCTGCCGCCGCTTGGTTTTCAAACTGCAGCGCCACATTTTTTAATGGATTTTCAACGTTTTTGTTTTGTTTTTAATATTATGACTTGCCAAGTATTAACTGCAACTCTACAACTCATATTTTAGCACCATGAAATAGATAATATATTTTTAAATAGTTGTCAATCTACAGTTATTCCTTGCAATGTGTTTTTTTTTTTCATAGAATTTTGTTCTTTTTTTTAGGGTTCCTGAGAGTGTATTCATGAAATTGCTACTTTTGTTAAATCCAGGGTTCATAAAATCGAGGTTCTAGTGTAGTTCATTATCAATTCTATTATTATTGTTGTTGTTGTGGCAGTCGTAACTTTTTTCTTATTGTTGGTACAGGTTTGTCTCATTTCCCAGATAGGTATCATGTTTTAAGAGTTTAAAATATAGACAGTCATATGTATGCTGTAGCTACATAAGGGGATACTTTCACACAGTGTATTTGCAAACATGACTTGTCATAAACAGTGCTCAATGATGCCTGGTATGGACCGCTCTGGACACTGCAGTGGCATTGTACATTAGAACTCTGATGTAACAAAATGCCTTGGGACCTGAAAATGTTTACTCTAAATCAATAGTTTGTTAAATCTGACCTCAAAATTTTAGCCCCTCCCCCCCCCCGCCCGCCCCAGGCAAAAAAAAAATTAAAATAATCATTCATTCCTCTGGCATCTTTTGTTTCCCAATACGGTTATAAGCACATTGAGTCTTGCAACAACCATTTTTGACATGAATGCATAGTGTGTGTAAAAAATTCAACAGATGACGGGAAACAAAATAGTCTGTTCACTCATTTTGGTTCGCGAGGTATTCAAATTTTAAAAGAAAAGGAAACACTTGTCTGAATGCTGAAGAAACCAAGAATAGAAAACTATGTAGGGGGTTATTCTAAGTTTCTTGGCACGAAGCTTACGATCGTGAAGTTTCGATTCCGATCATGTTTGGGAAGTTTGTAATTCTAAGTAAGAAATCGTGTCTCGAAAACTTTCGATTGTCGTTTATCAACGATCGAAATGTTTCGAGTGCTACTGTGCTGTCGACATCTGTTTCACGATCGGGAAGACTAGTTAACAAACATGGCGGACGTAAATGTGAAGGTTACGTTTATTATAGATCGGCACAGTATTTATGAATCTCCGCTCTCTAAACGTCGTGCTTGATGTAATAACATTAGTGTTTCGTTAAAGTCATAGTTTGAAGTGAGGCAAAGAGTTATTAATTCAGTATCTCACTTATTATAAACCACATTGCGGACGAGGAGGGTGGCTTGATGCGTGTAAATATTATATGCACAATATGTTTCACATCCCCACTTATTAAACGTAATTAAACACTTCCATAGCGTGTACACAAATTAAAAAAAATTAACATAAATCCTCTGTTATGATTGTTAACTATAGCTATTTTAGTCTACAAGTAATATGTGCACAGTTAGATGTGTGGTTAGCATTTTGGCTTTGTAACCTAGAGGTGGTTATGTCTCGAGTCAAATCTTCTCAGAGTTTGTATTTATTTTATTGAACTTATTATGGTAGAATACATTTAATATTCCAAAGCAATAACCAAATTGTTTTTAAGTTGTATTTTTATGGTACTGTAATGTCTGTAAAAGAGCAAATTACGACATGCACATTTTAACTAAAGTATAGCAATATTTTACCGATGTATGCAATGAATTTTACTGTATCTTAAATAATATTCGAAGTGCTAAAACTGTGCAAACTCTTAAGTATTTTACGCTATTCAAGTACTATGTTAAGTAGTAGATCATTATGAGTTCACATATTTCGAAGTGGTAAGTGGCCAAGTGGAGCCGACTTGTGCTTGTCCATTTGGGTCTCAAAAATTGTCACTATACAAATTGTCTCATGAAAAGTACTGGGGTCACTCAAATTAAGTCACATTAAAGGGGGGAATGTTTGGTGCAGTGATGATGCGGAAAATTCCGCATCGCCACTGCACGAAGCATTTTATATAAATAAAAAAAAAATAAAAAAGAAAGTGGTTAGAGGTGTTAGGGTGTTAGTTCCTGCGAAATAATAATTTTGAAGTTCGATTCGTCACAAAAATGTGATATTTTTTAATATGTATTATAATATGTACACTATATTCTAGCATTGACAAGTCATAAGTAAATCAATTTTCTAAAGGTATTTCTGTGATTTTTTAAAATTATTTTACGCTTCTGTCATGTTAGTGTAACAATAACATATTTCGCCAGTGGTTATACAGACTTTTTGTTCTTGCAGTGTATATTTGAGCTCTGACTATTCATTAAGACACGCATATACATAATCGGCTTGTTAAATTTTCTACGAAATGTTGTAATTTAATATTTTTCGGCGAGTTCCTAGTAGCCATTAATGTGTAGAGTTGTGTTGAAACAAAACATAGTGCCAACACACTACGCACAAAATATCCCATGCAAATAGTTTCGAAAAATATTATTTATTTAACTTAATAAGAATCCCAATATCAGCTAGTTACATTCTTACCTACTAACATATTAAATTATTTAACTTACAAGAGTAATATTTAGACCAAAAGTTATTTTTCATGTAATTTTTTCGTAGCAATTTCAAGTATTCATTTTTGTACTGTTGGTTATTAACTGTAAGTTAAGATGGTTGAGAAAAATGCTGGATGGGGAAGTTGATAACCCGAACTTTACCGAAGTGAAGAGGTGACTTATAGATCATACACTTAGAATACCAATTTTGAGTGTTTTCTTTCTCGATCGTTTGGAGCGCGGTCTCTCGAGATCGAAATCGAAAGGTAACGATAGACTTCTCGAGAAACTTAGAATTATAGTCCATGGTAGTCTTAAATTTCTTTACTTATTTGATCAATTATTCCTTGTACTATTTATTCCAATTGTAATATAAATACTTCCAGTGATCTGTATTTTATCATAAACCCACCTTTTCCACGTCTTACTGTTTTTCCAAAACCTGGTTTTACATGTATGATCTGTACGTCAACTTTTGAGTTTGTTTTTGAGAAATAATGTGCAAGTTGTGCAGGAAGTCTAACATTTGATACAATAATAGTCAGAAATTTATCTTGTTCCCAATTATGGTGTCAGAATTCCAATTCTTGAACAAAAATGTGAAGATACAATATAAAATTTTAATCTTTCAAAATAACATATGTAAGAAATAAATTATTAATCTATTTACTTCCAAATGCACCTCTAAGTTTTAATTTTTAAAAAATAAGTAAATAAATACATAATTTAAATTATTTAAGTACTGCTGTGATACCCCGGTACATACTCAAAAGCTAATTGTTTCTCGATCAGAAGACTAAATGTACAGAAGGATTAAGTCATGAAACTAGGTATGTTGTCTGCTTTCCTTATTGCGTGGTGTACAATATGTTGGTGAACCTGCACAAGAACACTCACTACTGTGGTGCAGTGTTTGCAGACGTGAGCAAAGTCACTTAATTAGTAACAGCACAGATGAGAGGTCACACGAGAACAAATATTCTGTGTATGATGCAGTCCATAACTTACCAGGCATGTGTCTGCCCAAAGATGTAAACAGATTTTTGTCAATTTTTTTTATATTTGGTGTTTGGATTTATCAGTAATTTTTTATATTTGGGAATATCAATAATTGTTAGTTGGTAGCCTTAATGTTATTGCTGAAGGCGATCAGATTTTGTAGGGAACGGCTACTAGGTACAAGTACCTACAGGATTGTGCTAGTGGACAGTAAACATACTCACGTTATAGGCACATACATTTCTTAGCGTGGTCATGTATTTCGGCGGCTAAGTCAGCTTCATCAAGTGGCGAGTAAAGGCTCGCTAATGTCTACTGTCCAATGGTGGTTGGTACTCGGTGCTCCTGGCGGCCAGAGAACATGCTAGGCTGCGACTGGGCATTGGAAAATTAGCTGTGTGTTTGTCTTACATTGAGGCCAGGTGGTGTCTGGGAAATTCCAGAGAAATTTCTTGCCCAGCTAATTTGAAACTTCCACTAAAGTAACAGGAAAGGAAATAATGGAGTTTTGAGAGCATTACAGTACAACCCCAATTTAACGAAATGCCATGGGACCCGAAAATGTTTACTCTAAATCGATGTTTCGTTAAATCCGTCTTACTCCCCCACCCCTCCCAAAAAAAAATTTTTTTAATCCTCGGGCATGTTTCGTTCGAATTTAAGGTAACTTTAAAAAAGTATCTTGGCTCAAAACAATAAAAAAACGCATTTACCGTCAACAGTTAAGACACAGCCGTGAAAAGAAAGTTTGTTTACGTTTAATGCAGTGCCATATATTTACATAAAATTTTTTCTGCGGGGAAGTTAAGTAAAGAAATGAAAAATATCGTGAATCCTTACAGATGTCGCAAAAAGTGGGAATACAAATTAAAATGGCCAAAACATGGGGAAACATCATTTTCAGCTGTTTGGGTATTCTGCATTTCCGAATTTAACGTGACGAAAGCGCGGATACAAGGTATTCGTTGTGATGAAGTTACGGCGGTTCACACTAGAACTTTATATATCGCTAATATTGTGACCTTGGTAATTACCAAGTTTAGCTACGTATCGTGTACCGGCCAAACTATTGATTTTAGGAATGGAAAATGTGTCTATAATAGTGACGTTCTAAGTAGTCCTACGTAAAAAAATTTTTGTTAGGTTAGATTACATTAGTTTAGGTTAGTTTAAGTTAGATTAGGTTAAGTTAGATTAGGTTAAGTTAGATTACCTAACTTTACCTAACCTAATCTAATCTAATTTATTAAACTAACCAAATCTTACTTAATCTGACCTAAACTATCTTAAACTAATGTAAACTAACCTAATCTAACAAAAAGATTTTTTTTACATAGGACTACTTAGAATGTCAGTAGAAACATTTTTCTTCTATAAACTATATGTCTAAAATCAATAGTTTGGCTGGTACATAATAAGCAGCGAAACTTGATATTTACCTTCTACGAATGTTTCCAAATTTAAAACACACAGAAAGTTTCACTGTTATTTTACCAAAATTAGTTTGAAAAAGGATTAGTCATTAGCATTACATTGTTTCCTACACACAAAGATTTAATTTTTCGTAGTATTAATACAATAATTAAGTACTTATTAATTTAGCTTTAAATTTCTGTCGTTAAATTCTTCCAAAAATATTACAGAAAAGTACTTTTTTTTTTTTTTTTTTTCATCTTTATACATGTAGTGAAGAAGTAAACTAGATCAGCAGTGCCATCTGTAAGTAATAAGCACTTGTTTACAAAACTAATTTTGTGATTCCTCACAAACATAACAAAAGATGTAAACTTAGAAGAAAGAGCGGTATATTGCTGTAAGAATGGGTACAAAGTAACAAAAACATATATGTTTTAGGAATGTTTAAGGTTATCAAGTAAAAACTGCTAAATTGTTGTGCTTATATTCAGTGCTGTAGTCGGGGATATACGCTGTATACCAAGAGCTATGAGAAGACTTACGTTCACATCTGCAGTTGTACTTCATAGTCAGTGATTGGATGTTTTAACTCTCACGTGTCTTCAGGTGGTTCTACTCGCAAATCACAGATGCGTGGTGTTGCTATATTCTTATTGTGATTGGCCCAGTTATAATGAGAGACGTCACTTCCCAGAGGCACACTGCCAATAACGTATACCCTCTCGTTGATTCAGCCCAGTACAGTATATCTTCTGCTTTCCTTGTGTTGGCAACCTGGTACCAGGAAATGGCTGTACCTTGCTCGTGAGTATACCCTGTACCAATTTTGGCACTACAGCACTGTTTATATTTATAAAGCAAAGTGCATTTCTATATCTCCTTGTAAATACAATATTATGCACTGACAAATGTATACCAAAATTTGAAGAAACACAATTTGAAAAATATTCGAAAAAATTAATATTCATTCGAAAACTATTCGCACACCCCTACCTACTATTGAAAGATGTGGGTGGTTGGTACATAGACATGTCTGGGTGATTTACAAAATAGTTTTAGGCGAGTTGTGAAGAAGCCAGAATTCGGTACTCACAGTTCAGGATGGTTTTCAGTTTGTCAGGACCCTCATGGTTTGGGACAATTGAGAGATGTCAGAGTTGCCAGTATTTTTTTTTGTATTTTTTTTTTTTTTTTTTCCAAAGACTCTTAGACTACCTCACCTATCTTGTACTTGCTTCCCAATGGCCACTCCAGGGATGCCCCATCATGTCTGGATGTGGCAGCTGGACAGAAAGAATCTCTGCACTTGTGGATGCATATATATTCAACCTTGACCAAAGCTGCTTTCTCTGTATAGCACTTTCTAGAATGCCTCAAAAACCTGGGCAACTTACCTCCTGTTGCACATCTGGTAAACGTACATGTAATTTTCTTATATACAAACATCCTACACTTGAGATTGTCTTCCGTGGAACGTTACCTTAATCAGATATTTCCGGACTTCAAACCTTCTACAGCATTCCTAGTTGAACTGGCAAGACTCCTCTCAACACAAATAGTTCCAGTTCTCAGGACAAGTATTACCTCCAAATCAAGGACACTAACATGGCCCCCTCCCATATCAACTTGGTTGTGGGTAAACTTGAGCAAAATTCATTTAGCTGTCAACCTACTAACCCACGCTGCTGGATGCAATTTATTAATGGTACAGTACATACCTTCATGATCTGGAATTCCTCCAGGGATAATCTGCTCAATTTTCTCATCAACCTCAACTTGCACAGTCTACTATATTACTATGCTCACCTGGAACTAAACCTCCACAATGGTACAGTAGAATCCCGCCATAGCAAACACGGAAATAACGAAAACACGATTATAGTGAAGTCTTTTTGATGAACCAGCAAAAAATTGCAAAAAAATTCCATGAAAAATGTGAATCTTATGAGTAGAAATATGTATGGTGAGTCACGTGAAGCAGGCTTGCAACGAGATTCGTGACAATGTGAAGCAGGCTTGCGGCGATGTACGTGATCTTGTGAAGTGAATAGGTATTTGTTATCTTGACAGCTAGATGTACAGATTACCTCCACTCCTCGCGCTGACCTGTCGCGCTGCCGTCCCTCCCACCTCCTAGCAGGCTGTCACTGTCACGTGAGTCATGCTTCTGCCTGGACATCTCGCTTCCCTCCCCAAACTCAAGCGCACATAGTTCTAAAAATAGAATTACACCTTTTATTTCCCCCATCCCTTTTCAATCCTGGTGGCTACGTTTCCGTAGTTAATCATTGTGCTTTTAATCATGTTTAGTTTCACATACAGCTTGCTTTCTGATTTTATTTATTGATTAAGATTTTGGATTATGACTGTGGATATTGATTTTGGATTATGATTTTGGAATTTTATATACATACGTAGTTTTTCGCTATTATTGACAACCCACTTACGCTATTTTATTTGGATTTTGATATTTTTTTAATTAGATTTTGTGCTAAGATTATTGACGTCTTACGCAGTTTTTCGACTTGAGTTATTTCTCACGTGATTTTATGACATTACAGTACATATTTCGAATTTGTGTATGTTGTTTAATTAATAATGTAACTTATTCTAAATGCATAAAAGCGACCTCCGCGGCTCCATTGCTGGAGTCTATCGACCCAATCTGGCCGCTACTGTGACACCGTCGCCTACGAAAGTCACGCATGATTATTGCTCACGAGTTGCAGATGTGCGTACGTGCTGGCCGCTCCTGTCAACTCCAGCCACGCACGTCTCAGTTTTATTTTTGTTGACTATTTATTTCATTTTTCATACCATAGCATACCAGTACTGCCGCAAATACTGTACTTCCATTTTTATCGCCATGGCTTAAAAACATATTTTTAATATATTTCCCTACCAAGTTTTTTGTTTGTTACTTTTTGTTAAGCCTTGCACAATTTATATTTTCATTGGTTACACTAAAAGTTGTATGCCTATTAGTGAAAATATAGAATGTACTAGCAAAATAACCTGTGGCAACATTTCGTAAATAAATAGAAAATTGCGCAAGTGAATATCGTTAAAAAGCACGGGAAAGGCCAAAACTGACTTAAATCTATGTAAAATAAACAAATAAAATGTGTTCTGGGCGGACGAATAATGCATAGAGTGGCTAGAGCGACATGGTGTACGGAAATCTGCTTTGGCATTTTCAAATTATTTTTTATAAATATTTTATTAATATTTGCAACCGCCGTTGCTGAAAACCGCAGATGAGGCGCGCTGACTATATAATTCACATTTTGATAAACATTGCAACACATCTAGGAAACTAAACAAACACGCCACGTTAACTTATCAGGCAGAATAGCAACGTCAGTAGTACTGTACAGTATCTCCAAAACTGGGTCTGATTTTACTTAAATTTTGATGCAGCCAGCGATCATATATGCCCGTTGTGGGAATAGTTTTAACAATGCCGAATTCTTCAAAGTTCGAATGATGGAACACAATTTTACAGTGGCGATCCATTGGTCTGCAGCGGCCGGCAGTGTAACAATGTTGACTCTGCCGGAGCGTGCACTCTTGGCACGCCTGCACGGACGAGGCACAGTTGAGGCAGTCCAGCAATTTTTAGCCATACTTACATGACGTGGCAGAGTTTTTGGCCAGTTTTGACTTAGCGAATAGTTGCACCCATACTTGTTGGGTATCATTGTAACCAGCACTTACTTACCTGTTAAAATAAACCTATATTTCCTTAAAATAACGTACTACTTTGTAATTAAAAAACAATTAATGACAGTTTTAATGCAATATTTGGGTTTAGGGGTCAGAATCGGCCAAATTCTGCTATAGCGAAGTTCGAACTTAAAAACCGTGACATTTGCTATAATGAGGTTCTACTGTAAATTGAAACAACCGTTCACACCAAGCCAACCAGTAAATCAAATATCATCACTGTGACAGCTACCATTCGTTCCACACCAAGAAATCTTGCCATATATTCTTGCCACCAGAACCAAACATGTCTGTTCCACCCAAAAAGACTAACAAGCAGTGTGATCTCGTAGCAAGCATTCATTGAAAGAGGTTACCCTAAACCAAAAGTACGCAATCAAATACAGTTGCGCTACCTTAACCAACCAATTGTGTAAAGAAATATGTGCATCCTATTTTGTGTATGTATTTATTGTCCCGAAGTACCTGATGTATGTACTTTTACTTTGTAGCTTGTGTTAATAATTAGGCACATTTTTTTCATTAATTGTGTAATGTTCTCTAGTTTTTCACAGGAGATAAAATTCTTATTCTCTTAAAATTTGGTTTATACTGAATGATATTAGTGATACTAACACTAAAATATTCTTATTAAAATAGAATCCTGCATAAATGAGGCAAATAAGGATAGATGCTTAGATACTGTTGAAGCAAGTTTGAGGAAGCATTCCAGAGTTGAGTTTACTGCATTTTGTTGCGTGTTATAAGAGAGGGTAACAAGGGACATTAGTGTGATACGCTGACCAGAAACTGGGGGTGTTGTCTGTCCGTACTTGTCCCTTCCCACCAACTGCAGGCAGACAACGTCGCCGAGAACGCGTGTGGCGCAGACAACGGTGGCTGCTCCCACCTGTGCCTGCGTACACCAGCCAGCTTCTCGTGTGCATGTCCCACTGGTATCCTATTGCGCGAGGATGGTCGCTCCTGCGCGGAGCCCCCTGCCACGTACTTGCTGTTTGCCACCCGCAGCACACTCGCACGTGTCTCTCTAGACACTCCGGAGCTGTGGGATGTCACGCTGCCCATTCCAGATGTGCACAATGCCATTGCTGTGGACTTTCACTGGGCCCGTCAGAAGATCTACTACACAGATGTGCAGCTTGACATCATCAGGTGACGCCTCTTTATATTTCCTGTAGTACATACTTTCCAGCCAGTTACATTTTGCATGCATCCTTTTCATACATCTGACATTTCACAAATTTTTCTTGTTCATACAGTATATCTATGTTTGTCATGAGTAGTTTGTAATTTTTTATGTTCATCAGTAACCCTCAGGTTTTGAAAATTAATTGTTACCAATTCAACAAACCCAACATATGTCTCCTGCATTTAAAAACATAGAGAATGACTTAGTTTACAAATTGAAACATACATGCAGTTAGTAGCAATGCTTGTGCACTTTATCGGCTGTGTTGGTCGACTGCAAGATAAAGGTGTAGTTGAAATGGCATGTTTTGCTCTTGTCTCAAACTGCTGGGAAGCGCAATAGAAGCATGTGTTGCAGCTGCTTGTTTAGCTAGCAACAGTCTAGTCTGTTACAAGGAGTTGACTGTATGTAGTTACTACACTGCACTGTGCATGGCTAGTTGTACAGAGAGTATTCTTCTGTACAGTTGCTGGTACATGGTAGACTCTGATAGACTGTCAGCTAGCAGTTGGCAGTTGTATACAACCTGTTCAGTACGGACAGTATTTGGTCAGTAAGACACACATACTGTGCTTAGCTTCTCTCGTAGGTATGTATCCAAGGTTGATTGTGTTTTTGTGAATGTTGTTACTTTTTTTTATTTATTTTATTATTTTATTTAATTCCACAGATCCTGTGGGAGTGCAAGCCTCTAGGATGTAGAACAAGTCAAAATAATATGAATGGTACACATATATACAACTTACCAATCTTTATATACAAAAGAGAACCCTGACTGACTGACTGATTGACTGGCTGACATATCAAACTGAAGCACAAACCACTGAACCTAGAATCATAAAATTTTTTGTGGTTTCCCCTCAGGTCGTAGGCGAGCACTAAGTAGGCATTTTTCTAAATTTAACCTCAAGGGGTGAAATGTATTTCTGAAGAAATGTCCTTTGAAAAGAGGTAAAATGTATTTCCAAAGAAAAGTCCATTCAGCTCGATACAGATGGCCTATCATCGTGATTTTTACTTTAATGGGACACACAAAAAAATGCATACTAGCCAATTTCAGGATTCTTCGAAAATTCAACATTTAAGGAGGTGAAAAGACCATAAATATGTTTCTGAATAATTAGTGATATCTGTAGAATCCTTCGAGGTAGAGATTTGGTTTTCGCTTCAAAATGTTGCTTACGTAAATATCTGAGCAGTAGTTTTAGAATTTTTTGAAATTTGACCCTCAAGCAGTAAAATGGGGAAAATTGTTTTTTATGAATCATCTATATCACTGGAACACAATTGGCTATTCTGATTTTTACTTCAATTGGTTATGTATACAAATGACTATAAGACAGGACTCCCAAGACATTTTAAAATTTCAGAATTAAGGGGGTGAAAATACATTAAATGTGTTTTTAACTATTCCTCTATATCTGTCGAACCAGATTGAGATATTGAAGTGCTCTTTGCTTGAGATTGATGCTTTTGTACATATCCAACATACCATTTAAATATAGTTTCGTGATTCGGCCCCAAAGAGGTAAAAAAGGGTAAAATGTGTTTTCAATTCACAATCAATGTACATATATCGGCCACATTGATCTTTTATATAGCGACATGAGTTTTGTTTAAGATTGATGCTTGCTTACACAAATACCTTAAAAGTAATTTCACGAATTTTTGAAATTCACCACCTAAGGAGGTGAAATGGGGTGAAACGTGATTAAATGTGTTTTCAATTAATTGTTGATATATCTTGAACCCAGCGGACTATTGTCTTGTTTATCACGTTCAAGAGACACCAGTAGAGCACTCTAAAATGTGATTTAAGGGTTTTTCAAAATTCAATCTCTCTGGAGGTGAAAAGATCTGAAGTGTATTTTAGATAAGTCTTCGATATATATCGAACCCATCAATATATTCAGTTTATTTTTGCTTCAGGATGATTAGGTAAGTGGCTGCAAAGAGTTTTTAAGATTTTTCAAACTTTGAACTGTCAGTACTGTACAGGGGTTACACGTGATTTTTAATGAATAATTGATGTTGCTTTGACTGAAAGAGCTATTTACGCAGTATTTTATAATATTGCTATTTCTCATCATTTCCATGAGATTATTTCAGTTTCCTACTGTACCGCTTTAAGGTACAAAGGGGACACGGGGTCGTGAGCAAGGGAGCACAAACTAACTACCAAAGTGAAAGCACACACAATTAAAGTATGGAAACAACTTTATTATTATAAATTCTATATACAAAGTGATAAGATACAGGTGAGCGACTCAACACAAAGAAAATGTAAATGTTCAAAAGATCCATGTATACACTCGTCGGCCTCTCGACAACCACGCCATTTCATTACAAACTAACAACGGTGCAATCAAACTTAAAACTCACCGAAGCGAAGGCTAGTTGTCGGGTGGCCGGCGATGTAGATGCTCCGAAGGCTGGATGAAGAGTAACCCAAGCCAGCTGGGAAGCCGACCACACGGCCAAGGTAGGGGAGAGGGGACAGAGGAAGGTTAGGAGAAGGTAGAAGGGTGATAGGGAGGTACGACAGTCTCCGACCGGGCATGAAGGTGCCCGAACCCTGACCACGAGGCATGCGGGATTCAAAAGTCCGCCTCGCACCGAATGTACTCGCCACAAGCTTCTCACAAACAGTTCATTCGTCGAAAAGTCACGTACTGGTCACAGCACCAGTACAACCTCCTCCTGGTCCAGAGAAACTGCCGCCAGGTAAAGGAAGATGGACAGGGATTGCACGCTAAAGGCAGTGGGATGACTTTCCAGAATGTGATGACCATGAAAACAAATAAATAACATTGAATTCCTTCGTCCACAAAATTTTTTCCTGAAAATCAAGGCGCTCGTTAAAAACATCGCCCAAATTATTACATCAAATTCACAACAGTAAGCTGAGAACAGTCAAATCCTTAAATTTATAATATAAAAAATCCCGACTTGATTATATTAAAACATATAATATCCTTGAAATTTAAGCCTCATACAGATGGCTAAAACAATAAGATTTGAACATGATAAACACACCAAGTTAAAATATACCTCAGCTCAAGTGTAATTCAATACAAAATGCATACAAAACAATAAATAATCATGATACAGAAGACTACAAATCCCTCAGGTACATTAATAATGGAAGACACAATAATAATAATAGAATACACAATACTATATATAAGCCGGCTTAACCTTATGATATGGCTTATGTGCGCTAACTAATACCCAAGTCAAAGTAATGTCTTCGTAAACAGTCACGTCAAATACGGAATAGAGAACAAGCGGAACCTGGCCAGGAAACATACACATACAAAACCACTACAAACACAACTATATCCCACTCCACCTATACACAACATTTAAACCACAAACACACAACAACGACAACACTACACGATGACCCTCGTCCCAGCCCTCGTACGATCTTGAGATCCAGCAGCTGAAGAAGACGGCTTTGGGCCTAAAGCTCTCTTATCCCTTGGATGTAGACACCTGCGAACACTCAAAATTACTGATTAGAGTTGTCAGGAGCGTGTTTCAGATGACTCGCATAAGCCTTCCAGAACCAGCGCCCAGAAAGAGGGTCTGCAAGCAACACTGTGTTGGGGCCGACGAGGCGAGAAATGCGAAACGGATCTAAAAATTCAACAGCAATTTGCTACCGAGATCGCGAGCCTTCGAAGGCAGAGCAAAAGATTTACAGAACACGAGCTAGCCTGCCTCAAAGTCTGAGGGGACTCGCTGGGCCTTAACACGGGCCTGAAGACGACTTCGAGCCTCATACAAGTTTCCCAAAGCACGAGCACACAACAACTCACGTTCCACATCAGAAAGAGGGAGGGTGGGAGAAGGCACACCTCAAACATTCAATAGGGGGTGTAACACATCACGCCCCAAAAGGACACGCGCGGACGAAAACTTGGGAGACCCATGAGAGGTCAAATTGAATCCAAGGTTAATCAACTGAGCTGACAAGGTGGGTTTCAGGTTACGGTTGAACCTGTCAACCTGATTTCCGCAAGGGAAATGGGGACTGGATGTATAGTGGCGGATGGACCACTTGAAGTACATGTCTTTGAAACCCACCGAGGTGAAGTACGGAGCATTATCCGTAACCAGGTTCACCGAGGGACCCAAAGAAACACACCTCCACTTTGACAAAGAACGCACAATCGTCGAATTTTTCACATTCCGAAGGTCCATCAGCACGATGAACTTACTAAACATGTCCAGGACTATCAATATATACAGATTACCTCTGGACAAGCGCACTAAGGGGCCAAACACATCGCAGTGCAAGGTTTCCCATTTGTTCTCAACCAGATTCATAGAATAAAGCCTGACCCTAGAGTTCTTGGCTGCTTTAGCCCGACGACTTGCACACAATTTCGGGCACATCCTTGTACATGCCATGCCAATAAAACTGTGACTCAACTTGCGGAGGGTCTCAGTATGACCAAGATGACCGCAAAAGGGCGGTGTGTGATAATAGGCCAAGAGCTGGTTAGGAAATATATATGGCACGACAAGACGTCGCAAATGTCCTGTATGCTCAACATAATGCACGAATCCTTCTAACACACGAAAGGGAAGAGCATTCCCCTGTGCCGCCTTCAACACAATGTCCATACACTCAGGATCCTCATCCTGTGCCTGCTGCAATCGGGAGTAAAAAACACTCTGCGTGGTGAATGAGGAACACAATCCTGTAAGTTCATCGGGATCGCAAACATAATCTTCTGGGGAGTACATGCGCGACAGCGCGTTCACTACCACGTTACTCGCTCCAGAGATATGCTTTACGTCAAACAGATAGCGCAACAGTCGAAAGGCCCAACGAACCAACTTATTGAAATCGATGGAATTGTTGAACAGCCAAGACACTGCCTGATTGTCCGTCCAAAGATCAAACTCGACGGCACTCAAAAGGGAATCATATTTACTGGTGCTCCACACACACGCAAGAGCCTCCTTCTCTAAGGCACTGAGTTTTCGCTCTCCCTCGGACAGCGCGCGGCTAGCAAAGACTACCGGTACCACCCTGCAGTCACGCCACTGCCCTAAGGAGGCTTTCAGCGCGACGCTAGAAGCGTCGACTTGCAAAACAAAGTGAAGATCAAAATCTGCCAAATGCAAAGCGGACACAGAAACCAAACTAGCCTTCTAAGCCTTAAAGCTCTCCTCCTGAGCCTCTCCCCAAACAAACATAACGTTCTTGCGTTTCAGCAAGTTCAAAGTTCTGCAAAATGTGGAACAAACAGGGCGTAGTAACCCATCAGGCCAATAAATCTGGACATCCCTTTTACAGACTTAGGCCGCGGAAAATTAACAATTGGACTGACCCGACTAGGGTCCATGACCAAAAGACCGTCAGCCACCACATAACCGAGAAACTTCACAGATGAAGAAGCCCAAGTAACCTTGGACGGGTTTCAGTGAGACCTGCACGCCTCAAGCATCCCAGAATCTCACGCAAATGCCCTAGGTGTCCCTCAAAGGAATTGCTGTAAACGATGATGACGTCTATGTAATTATAGACCAACTTAAATTTCACATCAGAAAACACGTGATCAAGGACAGGGGATAACGCCTGGGTGCCGAAACACGCTCCCATAGGAATCCTATTGAACTCATACTGAGCCCAAGGGGTACAAAACGCAGTATACTGCCTATAGTCAGGATGAAGTAAACACTGGTGGAAGCTGGCATTAAGATCGATAATAGAAAATACATAAGCCTTACCCAGATGTTGAAGGGCGGAATCAACAGTTGGGGCGGGAAACGGGTCCAAATGGATCTTTTTATTCACTTCCGTCATGCCGGTGAGAAGTCGGAAGCCACGACCCTCACCTTTTCCCACTAGGAAAGCCCGGACAAGCGTAATCAGACGTTGATGGAGATATGACGTCATCAGCTAATAGCTTATCGACTATATCTCACATAATCCCCAACTTCGGAGGACTGTACCTGTAATGCAGAACTCATACAGGAATGTCATCAGTAACTCCAAATTTGTACGGCATGATGTCACAGCATCCCATGCGCGGCGTAATAACGTCCTCAAACTCTGACAACAAGCCCCCACCGCTTGTTCCTTGGTTGCGGCAACCACAGCGACACGGCCAAGCTGGATATCTGCCGTTCTCACACAGGAAAGCAAAGGACATGAAGCCGACGGGGCAAACGCGAAACTGAATTGACGCGCACGCACATCCACGACAGTACCCACATGCCCCAAGAAGTCCAGACAAAAGATGACATCCGCCACCAAACTGTCCATTACCCAAAACACAAACGTCCATGAAAAATGCACAATCTTTAAGTGCTAGTTTACAAAACGCTTATACCGAACAACACCGCCGTTAGCGATACACGCCAACTGACTCGTCGACATAAACCTCCAAATTCGGCATTCTTTCCATCAAAACAGACACGAAACTGCCAGTGACAAAAGAATGACACGCCCCAGTGTCAACCAATGCAGCCCGCTGTTCACCATAACACTCCACCTGCACCAAGCAGTCAGGGCGCACGAAAATATTTGTACACTGTCGGCCGTTCGTCCTGCGCTTCCGAAGGATAGAACCTAGTTTTTTGGACACGCACCTGAAGTGCCCAGGATGACCACACCTGAAACACAGGCATTCACCACGCCGAACTACCGGCGCAGGACACGCTGATAAAACATGGCCTGTCCACTACAGTTACTACAACGAGGTATAAAACCGCGTTTCGTAGCTTCCCCCGAAACCGAAGGCCCTACCATAGATAGTACAGCAGCGACTCGGGGACACGCACCAACGTTCCCAGGCGCAGCCTGAATAGAAGAATTACAATTAAAAGAAACTGACCGCGGCGCAGCTGGAAGAGCTAAGTGATATTCTTGCTCGAGCTGCAATTCCCACTCTATTTCCAGCACCAAAACATGCAAATCCTCAAACGTGCAAGGTGGAGGCCTACCAAATCGATGACGACGCGACTCAGGACTTAAGTGGTCTATAATGGTTCTGACAAACTTTTCCTTGGACCGAGTGACGTTCATCGCGCGAGCATAATGCCGCACGTCTTGCACAAAATCTACAGCTGTCTCATCAGAGCGTTGTAACCTTTCAACAAACGCCTCTTCATCTGAGACCATACTCCAGGAGGAGCAGCTATCTCCAACAAATGAGCCTTCAAGGTGACATACGTCCCACCCGAACATATGACATCACCCAACGTCGACGCAGGACTCCCCGTCATACGCGAAGACAAACACGTCAGGAACGAAGCCTCGTCCGAAACAGAAAAATTATAAAGAATATAGTGTCTACCGCGACTAAAAAGTGCAGCACTGCCTCAACCTGGACGACGCGCAACACCTCGACCCCATTAAATCGCATAATTACAACTTTCTGCGCCGCAATCACCGGACCATCCAACACACCCACTGAACAGACAGAGTGAACAGAATTAGCATGTGTAAGGGCCCGTATGCGAAGCGCTGTCACGTCTTCGGACTCGACGAAAAATACGCCAGAATCTCGCAAATAATCACTTAATTCAAGATACATGCAACGTAATATGAAGTCGCCAACACCTGTATCGTGTGCCATAGCAAACAAACTAAAAGCGAAACCACTGGTAGGGAATGCACACCCAATCTCGGGACTCAAACCCGAGCAGAGTTGCACAGTTAAATTGTATCGCTTCAAGGTACAAAGGGGACACGGGGTCGTGAGCAAGGGAGCACAAACTAACTACCAAAGTGAAGGCATACACAATTAAAGTATGGAAACAACATTATTATTATAAATTCTATATACAAAGTGATAGATACAGGTGAGCGACTCAACACAAAGAAAATGTAAATGTTCAAAAGATCCATGTATACACTCGTCGGCCTCTCGACAACCACGCCATTTCATTACAAACTAACAACGGTGCAATCAAACTTAAAACTCATCGATGCGAAGGCTTGTTGTCGGGTGGCCGGCGATGTAGATGCTCCGAAGGCTGGATGAAGAGTAACCCAAGCCAGCTGGGAAGCCGACCACACGGCCAAGGGGGGCAGAGGAAGGTTATGAGAAGGTAGAAGGGTGGGAGGGAGGCACGACAGTCTCCGACTGGGTACGAAGGTGCCCGAACACGAGGCGCATGGGATTCAAAAATCCACTTCGCACCGAATGTACTTGCCACTAGATTCTCACAAACAGTTCATTCGTCGAAAAGTCACATACTTGTCACAGCACTAGTACACTACTTTTGATTTTTTGTCTTAGTTCATGAGAAGTGATTTTATTTGTCTTTATGTCTGAAAATTTATTTGGAAAGGTAGTCATTGGGTAGGTTGAATTATTTGTTTTGTTTACTTTATAATTTGCAACATTTAAAAAGTACTTATTATGGTCATTGCCATAGTAGATTTATCTGAAGTGATGTTATGGTCATTGCCATAGTAGATTTATCTGAAGTGATATGTTTCTTACTTACAAGTTCATGAGGTTCATTAGGGATTTTACGTTGATGTTTCAGATCTTACTAAATTCCACATTGTTTAGTTTTATTTGAAGAGTTTTAAATAATATTACCTAGGTATTACTTTTAGCATTCAATATTACTTCTGTAGGATTTTCCAGTATTTTCATAGTAGATTTGTATTGTAGGAGGCCTGTGTTCCTAGTTGTCAAATACAATATTCTTTTTGTTTTACAGGATTCGGCTACGTCATTGGTTAGCCATGCATTTTTTGAGTAGTAGATTTCTTTTGGAATGCTTGAAAATTTTAATGGGCAGCGTGTTTCAAAATGAAGTGTCACAATTTGAAGAAATGCATTCTATGGGATGGTTTAAGTTGTTTAAGAGTATATGTATTAATCTGCCTAATTTTAAATTTGTTGTTTCTTTCTTTACATTTTGTAAATTATAATTCATGCTCAATACTTGTACGACATGGACAGAGAGACCATTTACAAACCGTAAAACTATGGTGTAAGCTTGACCTTTTGCTTTGTTTATTAATATACTGTATTTGTTGGCATATAGGATGACCCCACATATAAGACGAATCATTGTTTTGAAGGTACAAAATCTTGAAAAGAAAGTAAATTGCTGATTTTGAAATTCCCGGTAGAAAAATATTTTTTTCCTTTACCAGATACATTAAAAATTTAGTGTAATTATTTTCAATGCATTTATTACCGTCATATAAACATCAGTAAAACCTCTTTATAATGACCCCTCACGGTTCCCGAGATTAGGGTCATTATAGAGGTGGTCGTTATAAGATTTCAGACCCATTTGGAACCTCTATATGTCAAAATAGGCCGTTTTTGCATTAAGTCCATGTTCGGTCATTTTAAGCAATAATAAGTCGTACATTTAAACTTAGCTATAAACAACATTTATGACCAGGCGTCTTTTAGAGAAAAGGCGATAGTGTTCTACTCTCAGGGCTTTTCTTTTACGCAGTGAACACTTAAAAAGTCATGCACTGTGAGGTTACGTGCCGTGTTGCTGCTTGCTTGTTATCGGCTGGCCGGGAGGTTAGACTTCGATGAGGGGGGTAAGTGCCGGAGATGGCTGCACGCGCATGCACCGATCAATACCACAGCCACAGCAGCTGTCCTAGTCTGTGCGTCAGCCTGTTCTACTTTGAGACCGACTGATAGATAATCGCGGGCGTGCACTGCGACGTTACGTTATCGCTCAGTTAAAATATTAAAGTTACATGTCAATGTGTAAAATATTTTGTTCAGGACAAAGAAAATGTAACGACATGGCCCCCACTATACTAAAAGTGTAATGTTAGTTAACAGCATAGTCGTAGCGGTTGTACAAGCAAACGTTTAAATTTATTAAAGAGTACACAAGGAAAAACAAATCACAAAAAAACTACAAGTACACTAGTAAAAAACTTACCAGATATAATATCCAACAAACGTGATAAATTAGGCAGATCATATGTTTACTATTATTACTGCGTTGACGGGACACTAAACAAACATATAATAAAATAAATGTCTGACATTAAAGGGCCGATAGTAAACAATGTCAGGATGCCGAACTCCCGCGCTATCTCTGACTTCGGCTCCTGTGTCGATTCCACTTCCTTGATTATTTTATACTTCTTCAGAAGAGACAAGCCGACTCGCCTTCCACTCATTATGGAAATATCGAAAGCCCGTATGAAGTTTTAAAAAATGTACTGGTCGTCAAAAATCGTTTACAGATTCAAGCCTAATAATCGTAACCGAATCGAAAGCCAAAAAAACTGCGTTGGTCGTCAATAATCGGAACCAAATCGAAAGCCAAAATAACTGCATGGGTAGTCAATAATCGTTTACAAACTGAAACCAAATAAATTACCAAATTGAAATCGTGAAAATCAAAGCGTAATAAGTTGTCATAAATCGTAAAACACCAAGAGATATCCAAAAGTCGCGCAATAAAGTCGTTATAATAGAGCAAACATAGAGCGTGTAGCGTATCTAACAGCAAGCGAGAGAACACTGGCACGTGAACACTGGCACGTGAACAAAGGTGGACACTGGAGATTGGAGAATGCCGAGCGCGCCAGGTATTCACGTGAGGGGAAAGGAAGATAAAGAGTACCGTTACGGCTAGAGAGAGGAAGGATGAGTCACCGCTTGCCGCGTGGGGTGGAGTACAGTTCTCGCCACTAGAAACGCAACACGGCGCACAAAAAGCTATTTTTTGCCGATTTCCTTGAAATTTTAAATTTAAAAAAAATTAATATATCACGGTTTCCCAAAAACGGGTCGTTATAGACAGGTGGTCGTTATAAAGAGGTTTTACGTAGACACATAAATGATTCAGATTGACAACTACTGCCCTCCGGGCGCCCAACAGCCAAGGAAATGTGTGGCGGCTGGCAATATCATCGGATGCCGGCAGCCATGCGCGACTTGGCAACGCCGGGCTACAACAGCTGCTTGTAAGGTCATCGCATTCTTGTGCGCTGTTGTTGTCTGCCAGCCTAGCACTGGACAGACACATGAATGTGTGGTACGGTACCTAGATCCTTGTTCTTTCCGCCCGAGAGTTTTGTGCTTGCGAGACAAAGGATGTAAGCATGAAGACCTAGAGCCTCGTTTTCTCCGCCCAATAGTTTTAGGCTGGCGAGACAAAGTATAAAGTATCACGGCACGCGCTTCAGCTGCATCGATCGCTGTTTCGCTGCGAGGAAGTGTCCTTTGTTATGAACGACACTCATAAAAATTTCATGCCGTACATTTTATTTAAAAAACGGGGCACTCGTTTTCATTTGTGACGAAAAATGCAATTCCTTGAATTATCATACAACTCCACAGCTTAGCTTTCAAACGATTTTTAGGTTACCAAAAATTTTTGCACCTTCGTATAAGACGAGTACTAATTTTTGAAGGCCAAAAATACGTAAAAATAGTTGTCTTATGTGCCGGAAAATATAGTATTATCAAGGTTGTTGCTGTTGATATACTTGTTGGGATATTTTCCACGTATGTACAACATAACAAAAGTGAATAGAAAGGAACTAAGCCGTTTCTACTGTGTGCATTCTATAAGATAGTATTCGTTAAAATCACCACATAAAATGAAGTCACTGTTGGCTGGACAAAATTTCATTCAGTTTTGTGAGAAGTACTTGGAAGTTGCCTGATGGAGACCTGTATGGAGGCAGAATTATTATGTCTTTATTTTGTGAATTTATTTTTACACCACAACATTCAACGTCCTGATCTTTACAGTACTATCACAATTCTAATGCAATGTAAGAGACCATGAATCCGCATTCGAGCCGCGCAGCTACCACATCGGCTACTACGACAACAATGCATCTAGGACAGTATTCTCTATCCCCGCCAAGATAAATAAAAATTTTAATAATTTAATAGGAATAAATTGGAAAAAGGAAACATATCACGAGCAAGAAAGATTATTTAAAACATTGTATATTCATTAGAATTAAGCAATAATTAAAGGTATGAAATTTTTGCAAATGAGAAGTAAACATGATAAAATGTGAAAGTGTATCACGTCTGCTATAAAATGCTCAATTCTACTGAGCGAGCACCTAGATCCTCAGTAGCATTGTCGGGCACATCAGTTAGCTGCTCTGTCATTTGAGCCTAGATCCTGTGTATGGTTGACAAGAAGAGGCTTGCCCGGATACTCGCACATAGGAGACAGGATAGTAAGAACATACTATCTCTCTCTCCCTCCCGCAACCATCTTGTACATAAACACAGCCAGTTTGCAACTCGTGACCGGAGTGAGAGGGTGGGAGGGAGAGATAAAAGAGGAAGGCTATGCTGCCAATGCCAGACCGCTGTTGTCAGGCGCTCCCAAAAACTTCAGCTCAGTTCATATGACGACATGGCTATTTGGAACAAGAACTGCTTGTTTTGACTGAATAACGGTGGACATGTGTTGTCTCTTCACTAAGAATAATTGCAGCCCGCTGTGCTATATCTGAGACACACAAACACACACGGGCACATACATGAGACACGAGGAATGCCTGGGAGATACGATAGAGCTGTCTCTAAACGCTCACACACGCATTCACACACACTCTACTCGTGCTTGCTTATCTCTGCTTAGCTTTCTACAGGTCATATTTTACTGCCTATACCTTGAGCTTTTTAAAATATGCAGCAAGGATGGCGAGTGAGAGGGCGCATTGGCATTACTTTTTCCTGTGTCAGTGAATTTGCTGGTCTGAGTCACCCACCTTCACATTCACACAGTTAGCCATTACTTATGTTTTTTTTTTTGCAGTTTCAACATTTACCGTACACTACTTATAAATTATAATTTAACACACTAAACGCTCCCGTAAACTTGAGTGATAAAAATAAATCCTTTAGGGCTGACCATTGCATTGTTTAAGTATCGTACACACTGTATCAGAAATAGAGTGGGAAGAAGGGTAAACCACTTTTTGTTGTCTTGGAATGAGTCTGTTTGGACAGTTGAAGGGGTAGAAAGAAAAATAAAAACAAAGAAAAAAATTATGGGGGGTGGGCCGCGTGTGAAAACGAGCATGTCTAGCTTTAGCACTGCTTTTCAATGAACAGTCTGTCTAGATTTGTTAGTGTTCAAACGTAAGTCCGACATGTTTCCTATTGGCACACTGCCGGAATAAAATCTTAAATTTGTGACCTTGCTCAAAGTAAATTTGGACACGTGCACCCACTTCTGTTACTAATGAATATTGGCTTTGAACTTAACATCCTGCCGCTGCTAAACAGTTCACGACTAGCGCACAAAAATAAAGTAACTACCAATGTTGTCATCTCTCATGTGAACTAGCACATTCATCTGTCCAAGCTGATTTATACCTGTCTCGGGCAAGTGCACATATTATTTTACGCGTGCCACAGTGTGAAAGGGCACACAGAATTATCATAAGAGCACACATGCCAAAAAGAAAAATGCTGCACTCTTTAATCTGATTACTACATGTACTATACCAATAGTAACACAACGTTCACCTCAACTCTTTGTCTTTTTGTGCCAGCGAGTTGAGTTAATTTTTTAGCAATACATATTTATTTTATAGTGCACGCTGGAGCATGGCACTATAATAACCTGCTGCACCTACAGTAGCACATTCTGACGAAACAGTGAAACACTTCTCTCCAGCTTAGTTCTCGTGCTGTCCGCCTCCACATTTTTTCGACTCCCTCATGTCGTTCATCCGCCGCACAGCAGCCGCCAAGTACGCCACGATGAAGGATCTAGGCCACGCGTTGTTACACAACGCCGCCTATGCACACCACAGAGCAAGTAAAGTAAAGAGGCGACACTCCCATGCATTGAGTCAAGTCACTAAATAGAGCAGAAAAAGATAATTTGGTTGCAAATGTAGTACCAACCAAATAAATACAAATTATGAAATCATATTGACTAAAAACTGAGGTTGGTAACACTGCAGTTACAATTTGGCATCTGGGTTGGAGACTACTGGCTTTTTTCTCCTTCACCATCTTCTTCTTTTCCATTGAGGAGGGAGAAGGTGCGATTGGGTTTAAGGTTAAATTTTTCTTGTAGGTTAAGGTCATTATTTTTTTTTCTTTGGGCATTTATTTATTGAATATGAGAATTGTTTAGGTTTCTTGCCTGATTTTATTATTATTTTTTTTTTTAATTATGTGCGGGAATGTGACACTTTCAAAACTTCATAAATTATTCTCATACATTTTCGTGATGTACAAAACTAGCATCATCCCGTGGCGTGACATTGTATTGCTTGAGAATATATGACGCACGGTGGCGTCGGACAGGACTTGGACGAACCTTTCCCAAAGGTGGAGTTTTGGAGGGCCTTCTTCTCCCCACGGGATGTGGGCTTAAGCGGGCACTGCCCCCCACAATCAATCAGAGTCTGCTTTTCCCCAATGAGTGGTCAAACTTTGGGTTTACTGGAAACTAGGACGTGAATTAACCCGATGATGGGGGTGAAAGGGTAGCTGTTTTTCCTTCTCCTTATTGTTGCTGCTGGCCCGGATGAGCTGCAGGAGTGTAGCCACACACTGGAGGTCTCGGTGCATGAGGTCGCAGCGTAGGCCTAGTTTTGATTCTTGTTGGACAAGGTTGAACAGGAACGGCGGTAGCAGGAACACTGTGGCGAGAAGGATTCCCAGGAGTAAAGGTGAGGGTTTTGACGTGTGATGCTGCAGTGGGGCGTGAGAGTGACGTGACTGATTTGGGAGGGGTGACAGGAAGAGGTTCGAGGAGCAGTGGCACCTCCAGTGACCTGATGAGCAGGACAACACCCTCCACAGTCTCTCCTTGACATTCAGCTCCAGCGACGTTCCTGTGTGTCATGTAGATTCCTGTGTAGGGGTTTGGTGTGGCCAGGACTTCCTTGACCAAGTCTGCTAACTTGGCACGAGCGGCCTGCCGTTTGCTTGCCGTATACTTGGGCATACCTTGGAATAGTTTACCATTTGGAGAATAGTTAGAGACGTTACATGAAAGGAGATTAGGTGTCCTGAGTAACTGCGTCAACAAACTACAGAGCTCCAAAAGGCCAATATGATGAGCAAAAGGATATGACTTGTCAGTCCAGATGATGTGTCTCACATTGAAGAACTATAGAGTCCAATGCAAAGCACGGCAGCTATCCCAGCCGCTGTTTCACGCATAGAACTCGAGCTCCCCAACGCAAACCACGATTTATGGTCTCGGCTTATGCGCTGGTGGCGGATGCCGGTGTGGTGAACCTCCTTTCTGAGAGATCTGCCCAGTGTAGTGCTGTCCCACCGCTGATGAGACGCCGTGGACAGGGTAGATAGACAGGAGGACAGTCTCCCAGAACAAGCGATAGCTTGCCGGTCTCCGAGCTTACTTACTTTACAGACCCAAGTTGCAGCATACTCCAAGAGAATTGAATTAGGAGTGTGTAAAAGAAAGGAGCAGGAAGTGAAGAGCTAAAGCAGACATAAGGGGAGGTCCATTTTAACTTTGTTTTATTGCTCATAAAGAACAATAAAACCACCCTGTGCCAAGTTGTTTCTCCGTGAGGCAGCGGAAAGCAGCAATAGATAAGCACTGGTGTCCATGAGGAGATCAACACTGTTGATGTAGACTTGGCTTGACGTCTTGCTGCCTTGTGCTGTGGCTGATTCTGTCTTTCTCTTATGCGACTGGCGACTTCTACCGGGCGCATTCCGTTGAAGGGAAGCGGATGCTGGAACCCTCTTCTTCCCGATGAGAGAAAGTTTTAAGAACAACTAGCAGAATAAGCTTAGCAGAGAAATCAGGCTGCGTTTTGAGGTTGAACACAGGTGACATTTTACTCTTTACACTTTCCGTTACAATAACACTGGGGTCAGTTTACTCTTTACATTTTCCGTTACACTAACACAGGGGTCAGTTTACTCTCTGCAATTTTCCGTTACACTAACACAGGTGGCAGTTTACTCTTTACATTTTCCTATACACTAACACAGGTGGCAGTTTACTCTTTACATTTTCTGTTACACTAACACATGTGGCAGTTTACTCTTTACATTTTCCGTTACACTAACACATGTGACAGTTTACTCTTTACATTTTCCGTTACTTAAACACAGGTGGCAGTTTACTCTTTACATTTTCTGTTACACTAACACAGGTGGCAGTTAACTCTTTACATTTTCTGTTACACTAACACAGGGGTCCGTTTACTCTTTACATTTTCCGTTACACTTACACAGGTGACAGTTTACTCTTTACATTTTCTGTTACACTAACTCAAGGGTCAGTTTACTCTTTAACATTTTCTGTTACACTAACACATGTGGCAGTTTACTCTTTACATTTTCCGTTACTTTAACACAGGGGTCAGTTTACTCTTTACATTTTCTGTTACACTAACACATGTGGCAGTTTACTCTTTACATTTTCCGTTACTTTATCACAGGGGTCAGTTTACTCTTTACATTTTCCGTTACACTAACACATGTGGCAGTTTACTCTTTACATTTTCCGTTACTTTAACACAGGTGGCAGTTTACTCTGTACATTTTCTGTTACACTAACACAGGTGACAGTTTACTCTTTACTTTTTCCGTTACACTAACACAGGTGACAGTTTACTCTTTACATTTTCCGTTACACTAACACAGGGGTCAGTTTACTCTTTACATTTTCCGTTACACTAACACAGGTGGCAGTTTACTCTTTACATTTTCCGTTACTTTAACACAGGGGTCAGTTTACTCTTTACATTTTCTGTTACACTAACACATGTGGCAGTTTACTCTTTACATTTTCCGTTACTTTAACTCAGGGGTCAGTTTACTCTTTACATTTTCCGTTACACTAACACATGTGGCAGTTTACTCTTTACATTTTCCGTTACTTTAACACAGGTGGCAGTTTACTCTTTACATTTTCTGTTACACTAACACAGGGGTCAGTTTACTCTTTACATTTTCCATTACACTTACACAGGTGACAGTTTACTCTTTACATTTTCTGTTACACTTACACAGGTGACAGTTTACTCTTTACTTTTTCCGTTACACTAACACAGGGGTCAGTTTACTCTTTACATTTTCCGTTACACTAACACAGGTGGCAGTTTACTCTTTACATTTTCCGTTACTTTAACACAGGGGTCAGTTTACTCTTTACATTTTCCGTTACACTAACACAGGTGGCAGTTTACTCTTTACATTTTCCGTTACACTAACACAGGTGGCAGTTTACTCTTTACATTTTCCGTTACTTTAACACAGGGGTCAGTTTACTCTTTACATTTTCCGTTACACTAACACAGGTGACAGTTTACTCTTTACATTTTCCGTTACACTAACACAGGGGTCAGTTTACTCTTTACATTTTCCGTTACACTAACACAGGGGTCAGTTTACTCTTTACATTTTCCGTTACACTAACACAGG
>PNEQ01040131.1:0-16414 GCA_003012365.1 Medauroidea extradentata | reverse complement strand
ACACGTCTCAGTTTACTTATTACATTTTTTGTTACACTAACATAGGTGGCAAACACATATAAAGGCAAAACAAACACAGCCACTACTTTGTAGGCCAAGTGTCTTTGAGGTTATGTCAGGGTGACGGGTGACAACTACACCCGGGTGGTAAAGGATGGTTGGAGAGCACTTGGGGTTAATATTGTCGATATCGGGGCCGACCAGTGTACCTGGCCTGGGGCTTGGTACAATGCCCCTCCTGGAGAAGACGAGATCTCTGCATGGCAGCAGTTCTCTTCATCACCTTCCCCGCTGTTCTGCTTTATCATATGTTTTGAGCTACTTGGGCTTACAGAACAAGTTGATGTGGAGCACTGCCTTCTAAACACTAATGCAGATCCTGCCACTTGTGACGTGTGTGTGTGGCTTGGTCTGTGCAGAGCGAGCAATGTACAGTGACCACTCACATGTTGTTTCAGGAGTGTGGATATGCACAACTTGTCCAGCACACACACACTTGTATCCACCAAGTTGACCACGCCTGATGGATTGGCAGTTGACTGGATCGCAGACAACATCTACTGGACAGACGCGGCCCGCAAAGTGCTGGAGGTGGCTCGCCTGGATGGCTCGTGTCGCAAGGTGGTCATACACGAGGGCCTGGACGAGCCCCGTGCACTGGCCATATTTCCACAGAATGGGTAAGTACCTTATCTGGCTTGTTCTCTTCGCGTAATGTGTGATATATTTCTACATACTCTCTTACTGCAGGCCTTGGGGGAATTTTAGCCATCTTCTCCGTGCATTATTGATCCCTTCCATTGCCATTACAGGTCAATGTTTCTCTCTATAATTGTATGAATTTTCACCAGACATAGGCAAGAGTTATGTAACAAAAAAAATAATAGCTTAACATTTACGGTAATTAGTATTTGTCGATGTGTGTTGCTAAAATTATAATGTTATTAAATAAATGACAACGCACATGCATATTATTTTATTTTGTACACATCAGAGTAAGAATTACTTTATAATACCAACCCTTTCTTTATTCTGTAATAAAGCATCATAAATTCTCTGCTGTACCATTATTTTGAGAAAATTCTGAGGGAGAAAGTAATTTGATGGAAGTGAGAGAATAGTGCCTTCATGCAAAGTGAAGTGAGCAGTTACTTGTTTCTCCCTGCAGAGGCAGATGTGTCCTCGAGGGAATGCCACTTGATGCAGTACATATGTGGATACAGTCTGTAGCTCATTGAAGCAGAACAGATAGAACATAATAATAACACCAACAACAATAATAATAATACAAAACAGCAACACTGATAATGATGATGACAACAACAAACTGCTATTGGGCAACTGCCTGGTGGCAAGCTGAAACCTCCTCCCCATTCCCTTCCTAAACTTTCCAACCCCCTTCACAGTCTCCAACTCCTCTGAAAGTAAGTTCTACTCCCTCACCTATCTCCTAGTATTGACTGCCTACCCTGCTCTGTTCTGTTCCTCATTACCTGAGTTTTCTTGCTGTTGTTCCCTCTTCCTCTTGTGTACCTCCAGAGAAGTCACTTGGAATACACCAGTGGCGTCTCGTCAGGGTAAGCAAGGCAAGCAGTGCTTGCCCAGGCATCTTTCTGACAGTTCTCTGATTATAAATATTTACTTGCATCCTTGTCTCTTCTACAAGCTATGACTCGTGCAGATAGGTGTATCATTTACATATTCCGCTCGGATTACAACATTGTCAATTGGAAGATAAGAGCTAGTAAACAACCAAAGCAAGCTGTTGAAAAGCGCTTCCAATATCGCTTCTAGTGGATAGAGTTGCAGTGATAGTATTCGGGTGAATGAAGGGGTTGGAGGGGTGGCCGGGCGGAAGGAACACGGGAGGAATTGGCTACGTAACGCTGTGTTAGAAGCTACGATTGCAGTGCTTTCTCCCCTAAGTGTTCCGAATATAGCCGAACCTAGCAGAATTGCCACTTTAGGGGTTTTGTTACCAGTTACTGCGATTTCAGATAATCTACTACCGGTCAAATTTTGTAACTTATACGTTGATTAAACAGGGAGGCGAAGACAGTTTAAACTGATACTAGTAAATTGGAAATTTCTTTTCTATTGATAAGGTAGGTTTCCGGTGATTATTCCAGTACCATTAGTGGTTTTCTTTAAACTTCAGTTGGCAACACTGGTCACCGGCAGTTGATTTTTACAAGCTACACAAACTGAATATATTGACAAGTTCCCGCGCTGCACAGTAATGCTGCCAAGTGAATATTATCGTTTATTATTTAATTTGGTTACTGTGCGTTGAAATTTACCATTTTTTGCTCTGCGCTTTCTATATTAGGGATTAAAAATAGTCTTACGAGACTAAAAACCATTAAATAAATGGAATCATGTGAACGCAAGTGTTGTGTACGTGGATTACATGTTAAACCTTCTCCAGCAGTGTTTTTACTTTTCAGCAACGATGTGGCCACATCAGAGAATGTAAGAGACACCTGAAATTTGCGTAATTTAACATGTTTGTAATCTTATTTAAAATTTATCATTATTCGAATTTTTTATCAATATTGTAGAATTAATTCCTATAAGTTAATGGTGTTTTGTGCTCTGTTCTCATAAACATATCTAAACTATCCTTGTGAGATCGATTGTTGACAGTAATTTTTATGTAGGCTACTTTTACAATGAAACATTTTTGAAACCCCTAAAGGCTACGCTACAATTGGTATAGCACAGGCACAAATCAAACGTGTACATATAAATCTCGTAAGCTACATTTATCGCCGTACACTGACAGATGTTCGGGATGTCTCCACAAAGTGTGATGGAAATGATGTATGGTATATTATTTGTTTGTGTGTTTGCAGCACTAGTAAATATAATTGTTTTTTTGTACATTTGTTTTTGTAATCAATGATCTCCCAAATTAATAATTCATAAATTTCGCAAAATGCCACGCTTGTTTACATAAACTAAACACGTGGGTAGAAACCTTATACAACTGTAGTCAGGTTCATTCCAAACTTTACGATAACCAAGCTCCACATGAACTCGGCAGTATCCTCATTTTGATTAGCGGCCACGGTCGTAGAAGTACAGGTCTGGACACTCGCCTATCTAACAATGTATTTTGCTTGACCCCCTTGTTGTTTGGCTGCAGTTCGTCTAGATACTGAGAATGTCGTACTTTTTGGCGCTGTTTTCTCAAACTCCTTCCACTTTTTGCCACTGTTAAATTTATAAAGTAAATGAAGATTGCTGGAGTCTTTTCTTAAATTTGTGAGCGAAGAAAGTATTTCATAAATTGATTAAAAAAATACGTTTGAATAAATTGTTTATCTTAGCGGAAAGGAAGTGGGCGGAGTTTAGTCCGACCGCCATAACATCAGCGCCAATAAAACACAATATTCTCGGTAACTTGGTGAACTACAGCCAAACAACAAGGAGGTCAAGTTTCCAGGCGAGTGTCCACTGTCCAGACCTGTTCTTCTACGACCGTGTTAGCGGTGCACACGCACAGGCCACATAATAATTTGAATTTTTACCAAACTTTCTGTGCGCCGATCCTATGCTGTTTTTTTTTTTGTGTGCGCATTGTAGCATGTGGCATTTGGAAACTGTGCGTGTGCTATATTTTGTGTTAAATCAATTGTACCTTTACTTATACTACAACTAACTTTGAAAATATGCAATTTTGCAGAGATAGTATTACTATGGCTTTGTAAAAATACAAACATTGTTGAACAGTGTTGATGTCAGAAACGAAGGCTTTATGAGAGTGATGATTATAACAATGCGCTTGCCTCAAGATTGGCCACATCACCAGCCGTTATTTCCTAACGGCAACACGGCATTCTGTAGATATTAACATGACAATCTGACCGACTCCCTGGCTGGCCCTTGGTTTTATCTTAAGATATCAGGTATCCCGACATATTGTCATATTGCCTTCACGCATCCTGATAAAGAATCTTTGACGCGACACGTGATACCATAACAGCCGCCATACAAGCCAATACGGTACGATTTCCATTACGTCAGTTGCTAAACTGGCTGCCAAGCTTACTACCACGGAATATGCTTTTTAGTCGGTTTTATTATTTCTCTCTTTCTCTATGTTTAATGGGGTTTTCAGTATTCCGTTACAATATTTCGAGTTTTAAGCCTCCCCGCCCCCTTTTTCTTTCCCTTTTTAAACGCTAAAATCATGGTAGTCGCAAATATGATTAGAAGCTTGCCTTTCAAATTAGGCCACGCATCGCCACTGGAATACACCATAAGAAACTTAATTAAATGTGAAAAACTGAACAATTAACTTTCAACCAAACATGGCAGCCATTTTGATTATGTAAACAACAACAAACCACTCGCCTCACACCACAAACGTTTTGCTCTGCTCCAAACCCAAAAACTAAATCTGGAACAATTAAACTACTGCAAGAACCCTTTCAAAATTAATCTATCAAGTAATAACCCATTTTTCCTCACAAACAATATACTTCTCTAAAAACATAATTAAATCTTGGAACAACACAACCTTTCAGCCAACCATAGCAACCATCTTGATTGCCTTATCGCACCATTTTCAGTGAAACTGTTTAATAAAGTTTTGCTTAAGATGCTTTCATGCTTAAAACTTCCATATTTTGTGGTCTCAGAAATATTCCCTCGAGTAAAATGTATTTTATTCCTGTTTAAAATGTTTACCCTAACAAAACCCATCTAAAAGACGTCTTTATGAGTGAACAGTAACCACACCCAGTTGATAACAGTATATTTTGTGTATAACTAATTTGTGTTGCAGTAGCAAGCAAAATAAACCTATTGCCCTAATTGCATAATTTATTGGGATAAAAATTTGTAAGCTTCATTCTTTTAAATGTTTATGAAGCTCATAATAGGCATGCACTTTTAAATCGCAAACTTTACAATTTTTAACAAACTTGCACTTTCATCTGATAAACAGTTAAAAATGTGTAAAATACACATGACACAAAGATGTGTGCCACTATAGCCAGTACAGTAATTATGTAACCAATAATCACCACTTGATGCATCATTGTCATCAGAGTCAGTGGGTATGTTAAGTGGACACAGCACTGCTGTTGTTCTCTGATACTGCTGCTCTAGTGCTGCCATGTATTATATGAGTACAACTTGGTGCTGAAAGTGCAGTAGCAGCACTGTTCCTACTGACAGTGCCTGGTTCACTATAGTGTGCACATACTGCTAAATAGTAAACAACAAGGCTAGGAATAACTAAGGGCCTGTATTACCACCTCTGAATAAAGCCCTGAACAAAATTTATTCTCTGCATAGCGACTAAGAGCGTATTACGACTCCTGAATAGTGCTATTCGGGTACCTATTCACTGAATAAACTATTTGGTGCCCAGACCAGCCGATAGTCTCTTATTCGGCGAATAGGTATAAAATGGCGGCGAGCATCATGCCACTTCAGAGGCATGTTGAGGTTAGATTCATGTTAAATCGAAGGTTACTAATGTTTACCGAAAATAATGCAATGCTGAGGCCTGTAATAAACATTTATTCTTAAACTCGGGGGCTAGATAATAATATAAAAAGTTTTTCATTTTAAATCTGTACATAAATTGACTATGAAATCATACCTTTCGTCTATGGTAATCATTAACATCTATTGTACTTGCAGCAATTTTTTGTAGTTTAACTAATTGTGTCTGGCAGCACAATGTATATTTCAAATGAACAGCTTGAAACAAATCATTGACAAAATTTTTAATTAGGTAACACAAAAATAATATATTCTTTAACAAAATAGTTACAAAAAGGAACAATGAAAACTGCTATCTTGTATTTAAATAACTATTTACACCAAACAAACAGTATAATTTAAGTTCTAAAGTTTATTATGCATAGAACAAAGATTATTTTATTACGTAAAATAATTTATCGAAATACGTCTGACATGGATGCAAAATTCCGACATTTCAAATTGAAACCATAATAGATACATTGTAGAGCATGCATTATAAAATACTTTTTACAGATACAACATTTAATTTACGTAATTAAAAAATTGTTTAGCCTTTACATTTTATTTCATTTATATGTTTTGAAAGATATTAATTAGTACTGGCGTGCGATTTAATTTATTTGTTAATACCATCTATCGCTGTCATTTAAACTACACCTTAAATGTAAATGAACGTCCCGTAGTTAACATGTTCAATATTGAAGTAATTAACTATCGCAGTGGTTAGTATTACATCAATATTAGTTGATAATTTACTTATTTCTTATCATAACTCGTAAATCAGCATATCTAGAAAAATTCCACGTCTTTTCTATCTATTATTATACATCATCTAAATTTCACCAACACCACGGAGCTAATTTTTACCAAACAGCATGAACTTAAGTAGAATTTAAGTACCAACCCGCGAAAAAACTAACCAAGCACTACTGAATATATGACAAATAACTATTTGGTTGCTTTTCGGAGGTTGTAATACACTAGGATTTGATTATTCCCTGAATAGCTTATTCGTGTGATAGTTATTCAGATCTTTTATTCGGAGGTGGTAATACAGGTCCTTAGTGAATTAAGGTGTTCCCTGCGCAACTCATAATAAACAACCAGTTACAGTATTGTGCATAACCTCCTCGTTTATTTTCATTACTTATTTTTGTCATAAATTAGTGTATGTAGTTGTGCAATAAATATGACACGAAAAATGATTTCTATCATTCTAAAAGTAGATGACTATCCCAACTTGTTGCACACAAAAATAGGTGAGGTACTTATTATGTATGTTGGCATAAGCTGTAAACTGCATAACATCCAAATGGAGCACATTTTAGTGTGAGGCAATGACTTCTCATCCTAGCAGAAAGATACTGAAAAAACCAAATGAAAAACTGTTAGTAGTGGTGAATGTGTGGTTCAGACAAAACTGAGAACTCGTCATACGATTAGGGGTACCTTGCTGAAGTACGTGGTAGATAGTTTTGATCTATAAATGAAAATTGAATTTAAACCTTCATATGGTTTGATAGATCAATATAAGGGGGCGGGACTTGTATATAAATCAATGAGTGGAGAAAGCAAAAGTGTTAATGAAGAAGTTGAGAGACCTATAGAAATGGTTTACTGCCAACATTCTCGACTGAATGTGAACCAAAAGATGTGTTCAATGCAGATGAGTGTGGATTATTTTTTTAATTTACTTCCAAATAAAAACTTGTCAGTGAACTTTTACTGTGTTTGTACTGAATAATGGCTGTAAAAAGAAGGTAAATTCTGTTGTTTGTAGATCAAGGTACATCACATTCTAAAGATATCAACCCGTTGAATGTGCAGGTAGAGTTTTTGTCTGCAGCACATCTGTATGCAGTCCTTGGAAGACGGTGTGACACAAGTAGTGAAGCAAGTCGCAGATGCCACATTTTGAATTTGCTACAGTGAATTTCATCAAAGGATGTTTACAATGTTCTGCTGTTCAACACAATATGTGTGTTAACAGCATCATGTCGTGACGTCAGTACCTAAACTACTGTTAAAAGAAAGCAGGGTTCAGCAAGATACTACATAGTGAGGATGAGTTGTTGCTGTAACTCAGTATTACAGTAAAACCTCGTTAATTCTAACTCGGTTAATTCAAAATGCTATAAAGATAGAAACTATCACTCAGTCCCAAACGTAAGGATAGGATTTTACATGCTATGGAGTTTGGTTAGCTTGAAATTCAATTAATTCGTAATTCGAAGCTTTTTATGGCTCAAACAGGGATCAAGCCCTAGTAATTCAAAGTCATTTTGATAGAGAAGTCAGTAATGTTTGCGAAATCTAAAAATAATTCTTTGTCGTGTGGCGTTGTACAGCCCTGGCTTTGTTTCCGTTACCGCGCCTGCCCATGTCGCGCTGACCTTGAGGCTTCCTTGCTGTCTACTTGTGCATGACGCTCGAGTTTGAATGTGTGTGTGGTGCGCGCAAAGAGAGAGCAAAAGAAGAATGCAAGGCAGGAATGGCACAGTGTACGACAGTGTGTGGCTGTGTGTGTGATATGACGATCACATGATTTTGTGCTTTCCTCTGGTACTGAGAGCTAGATGCAGCTACGATAAGACATGTGCACCACGAGTCTGGAGTATTTCAGCGGCCAGGGAGAAGCGGAGTGGATGAGGGAAGGAGAGGATGAGGAAGCAGATAGCTTGTCAGACGGCATCAACTTCCCCCCTCCCTCCCCCCACCATCATCGGCACAAATGGTTTATTTTTAGGACTTCTCCACTTCCCTTCCCACCGCAAAGCCAGTCACCGTGCAGGTGCCACCTTGTTCTCTTCAAACCTCCCTCCCCCCAACACTCGCTCACAGGCATGAGTCACCTGTCAACAATGCAGCTTCTAGGAGAATACGGCCAGCAGAGTGACAAGCAAAAAAAAGTACAATTGGGGCGTGTTCCGCTGACGTCTAACTGGCAATTCGTGGGAAGAGAGAACAGATTGCAGTCAAGGTCGCAGTGTCCGCTGCCTCCCGTGCTACGTTGCCACATTGTGTGCACTGCACTGATTACATACAACCATGTGGCCGGATGCACTACCTATCGCCGTGCATCACTCAACATCGTATCGATTCAAATAGTATTGAACTGACACTGCATTTGATTTTTCCTTCAAAAAACTACCAGAAAACTAACCTAGCACTTGTGAAAATTACTTGATGACCATGTTTACAAATTTTCATTCGGGAGGAGGGTTGGTCATAATTACCATTTTGTGTGTGTTACTTTGTTTAATAAATAATAATTTCACTGACACAACGTCTGATATTCCTTCGAAAAACTACTTAAAAATTACTTTGCACTTGTAAAAATGACTCAGCATGAAATATTTACAATTTTACTTTGGGATATAGGGTGGTCAAACTTACCATTTTGGGTTAAAAATTTTCTTCTAAAACTCTCACTCCTCTTAGAAATCCAGAACCACGTATTTATAAATTATCGTATTTTCTGGCGTATTAAACTACTATTTTTACGTATTTCTATTTTTGACCTTCAAAATTTGCTACTTGTCTTATATGAAGGTGAGAAAATGTTTAGCAACCTAAAACTCATTTGAAAGTTAAGCTGTGGAGTTGTATGATGTTTCAAGGAATTGAATTTTCCGGCACAAATCAAAACAATGTGCCCCACTTTTTTGGTAAAATTTACGATACGAAATTTTGATGAGCGTCGTATTCGTGACATATGCACTTTTACCTCGCAGCGAAGCATTCTTCGCTTGGCGATCAATACAACTGGAGCGCGTGCCTAGATCCTGTGTCTCGCCAGCACAAAACTCTCAGGCGGATAAAATGAGGATCTAGGTAACATACCACACATTCATATGTCTAGTGTTGGCTGGCTGGCAGCAACAGCGCACAAGAATGCTTTGCAAGCAGCTGCTGCAGTCCGGCTTGCCATGTGGCATAAGGCGGGCCTTAGACCAGCGTTGCCAAGTTGCGCACTGCGGCTGGCAACTGATTGTGTCGCCGGCCACATGTTACCGCCGCAGCCGTCGTGTATTTCCTTGGCTCTTGGGCACTCGGAGGGCATTAGTGACCCATGTTATTGGTTTATGTGTCTCCTCTGATATTTGTGTAATGGTAATAAATGCATAAAAATATTTAAACTAAATATTTATGTTTCTGGCAAAGGAAAAAATAGATATTTTTCTGTTGAGAATTTCAAAATTAATAATTTCCTATTTTTAAAGATTTTGTACATTCAAAACTATGACTCGTCATATGTGCAGGGTCGTCGTACATGCCGGCAAATACGACAGTAATAACTATCACATGCTGTGGCAAAGGCAACGCGTGGCAGACATTGAGTGCTGGAACAAGGGAAGGGGAAGAGTAGAGTTGCTGACAGCCTAGTAGACGTGATGCGCGCTACTTGCAGTACAGTTGTCGCCAAGAAAAACACAGCACTCAACGACTAAGAAAAATGCCACAAACTTTTGGTTCTGTTATTTCAAACTACTATTCTCTTTTTTAATTCGAATACATAACAGTTCTTGAAAAGTAGCTGTAAAAAATGGATGTAGAAACACCGAGGTTGCCTTGTACTTTAACAAAAAATTACATTTTTATTCTTTAAAATTCAATAAATCGAAGTACAAAATTTTGGTCCCGAGCACTTCAAATTAACGAGGTTTTACTGTAGTGACAGCAGCTGAGCTGAAGTTCAAAGGAAACTTAAACTCAACATTTCAGTAGTTCATGAATGTGGATGACAGCCTCCTTGCCTGTCGGGATGTGGAGGACGTGTGCAGTGAAGGTGATAAGTGTGATAAAGATGACGAGGATGATCCAGAAGAGAACCAAGACAGTGAAGACAAGCCTTGCAACACATAGACAGCAATAATGTTCCACACTTTAATGAAGAGCTTTGTGGAACTGGAGACATACAGCTATGCTACTGAAAAATAAATTACAGCAAACCACAGTTGACAAGTTCTTCAAGAATATGTGAAACTTGCTACAGTACTGTATATAGTTTTACTGTGATATCATAGGACACCTACAATTTGTTGAAAATTAGTTTTAAACTGTTTCCAAGTTAATTTGGTACTTACTAAGTTTATGTACTCACTTAATTGACATTTCTGAACAAGTACACTGTAACATTATCAATTAAGTTAATAGTTAGTATTCGAACATAGCTGTCATTTAGATCTAGAAATTACTAGTTATGTGTTTTTAGGTTTTTTATTAACCCAATCTTGCTAAGAAGTTTATGTTTCATGAACCCTTGAAAACACATTAAAAAAGAGTTTTACTGAATTTTGAGTTACAGTTACTGGGCTGAATCGCATGATTTACAAGCACTTAATACATAATATACTGATTGTAAACTGGCAACAAACTTTCGACTATGAAATTATTGGCATGATTTAGGTAAAGGTTTCTTTGCCCCCTGCTCTAGTGAGCAGTTGTGGCAACTGCACATTTTTAGTGACAAGTGAATTGTTACATTGAAGACGTCATGTAGGTAACTTCAGTTTGATACACCTGAACAGATTAAATGAATGTATAACATAAAGTCAACAAGTATGCTATACTTCAAAATTATAAAAGTGTTCTGTGAGGTTATATATTTTTAATTAATACATTGTGCCTGTGTTTGTACTGTACAAAAACAGTTTGTCAGATATCTAGATTATTTTCATTGACTGAAAGACAAGTCGTAAAGTAAGTATACATTGATGTCTGAGGTAGCTACGTAGAGGTACTTGTGCTCTACTGCAGAATGTGTAAGGTTGAAATGTGTTTGATGGTCCTGCAGCTACCTCTACTGGACGGACTGGGGAGACAATCCCAAGATAGAGCGCTCGTTGCTGGATGGCTCGTTTCGCCGCACAGTCGTGGGCACGGATCTCGGCTTTCCCAACGGCTTGGCACTGGACTACGCTGCCCGACGCCTCTATTGGGCGGATGCTCTGCGGGACCGCATAGAGACAGCGGACCTTCATGGGAAGAACAGAGTGCACCTTGTGCCGGAGGCTACCCACCCCTTCGGCCTGACCCAGGTACTGCCACAGTTTCCCTCTGCCAGGAGACTACAGAATGATGCCTTCAAATAGTGCACACAGTTACTTGTTCCTCACTACTAAGTTAACTGTATATTTAATTACAATAATCTTATTTGGAAATACTGAGAGCATCATTTCCTTGTATGGACAACAAAATGAAACTATGCATACAGTGACAACGGTATGTGTACGCATGTTCTGGTTAAGAAATGTTGCGTACAGTTGTTGCAATTTATGCTGGGTTTCAGTACGGGGAGCACATCTACTGGACAGACTGGTACAAGAAGTCTGTGGAGCGAGCGGACAAGCACACAGGAAAGGACAGGATCGTAATCCGCACGGACCTGGACGGGGTAATGGAGATCCGAGCAGTGGCAGCAGGGCGGCAGTCGGGTTGGACACCGTGTGCCGTCAACAATGGCGGCTGTTCTCACCTCTGTCTCTACCGGCAGCAGAGTTACGTGTGTGCCTGCCCTGATGAGCCGGATCAGCGTCCCTGCCACACTGGTGATTGCACTAGCCACAAATATGTGTATAGTTTTAAAATAGTGTGATTTTATGTATTGTAACTAAAACGAAGAGTGCCATGTACTAAACAATGTGTGCCCACAGAAAACTGAAACTACTTGTTCCCGACAATGGGGGTATTACCTATTTTTAAATGTTATTTTTGTTTAAAAGTACGTTTATGTTATTGAATAACGGCACTGCACTTTCTTTATTTACGTCCGTAAGTAAGTAAAAACGAGTGCTGCCTTGTTGATGTCCCTGTGACGTGATTGGATTGGTAATTGCATGTCTGTTTGTTCTTTACTCTACAACAACTTACGTTTAGTTCGTGAAATTGCTTTAAATACAGTCTGTGTGGTAAGAATGGGTATGGATGAGACTCCGCATAGTGATAAGTGTCTACAGTAGCTCCTTTGTGCAGCAATACAATTACATTTACTTCAAATACAATATTTACTACAGCGCCGTGTGACAATATGAGATGGGCTGCGTTGTTTCCAAAAAAAGTAACCTGAAAGTCTGCTATTAGCGAGAAAAGTATAGTTTAAGTGTGTAATGGTTATTTCTGTGCATTGTGTACCAATTGACTCGGTAAGCACAAAATAAATTTCTTTTAAATGAAAAAGTTGCCACCAAATCTCGACATATATTCAATTTACTGTGTTTTTGCTGTTCCACTGCGTGGCCGCCCGGCCAGGAAATGGCTTAGCCAATAGGCGAGTTCAAGGCACCTGTGACTGGCCGATAATTTGAGAGGTGGGCGGGATTTTGAGAAATGTGTCAATAGATGGCAGCACTATGGTAGGTTAGGTTTCGCTGTCGCTTACACGTAACGTAATAATAATTGGGAAGGAAAAATTGCTTTTTAATAGATAAATTAATGTGTTATATTATTTTCCCAACTCGCGTAATCAAAACACGTGATAACCAGTGTGTAAGAGCCAGCAGGTTTGCTTAAACACATTCAAACTGTTAGCTCAGTAGGTTACTTTCTGGGCGTGTGACCTACATGTCTGACTTTGAAACAAGATTTGTTATTCTTGAGCAGATTTGACACAAATAAATGGATTCGTAGTAAGTTATCATCACTAAGGAATTTGAATTAAATTAACATAAACTCGAACCTACCACTAAAACGTTGCAGTGTTATCGTGCTGTCTTCACTCCTCTCAGCATACTCGGTACCAGCAACATTTTTGTTATTAACTAAGAAAATCATCAACTGTAATGATGCATGCATTGACAACAAGCAAATTTTACGAGTTAGCTTTTTAGTTATCGGGTCCATTATATTTGCGCAGTTTTTTTGTCAGTGTAAGATTACAAAACGTACTGTAATGTCTTGCGGGCGGCCGGCAAGCGAAAACAATTTTCCAATTTCGTCGTATGCATGTTAGCCAATAAGAACACGTTTTCAATGTTTACTGCGGTGTTTGAAAATTTGGCATTTACAAAGCTCAATAACTTGAAGATTAAAATATGCACGGAATTATTACTTTATGTGGTTGCATTTAGTGCAATAATGTAAATAGGTAATGTATTTGCCGGCACATAAGACAACTATTTTTACATATTTTTGGCTTTCAAAAAATGCTACTCGTCTTATATGAACGTGCAAACATTTTTGGTAACTTAAGAATTGTTTAGCAAAGCTGTAAGCTGTGGAGTTGTATGATGTTTCAAGGAATTGCGTTTTTCTTCACAAATGAAAATTTGCGGTACGAAATTCTGATGAGCATCATTCATAATAAAGGACACTTCCTCGCAGCGAAGCGGCAATCGATGCAGCTGGAGCACGTGCCGAGATACTTTGTCTCGCCAGCCTACAACTCTCGGGCGGAGAAAACGAGGATCTAGGTCCGCATTCTTACATCCTTTGTCTCGCAAGCACAAAACTCTCTGGCGGAAAAAATGAGGATCTAGGTACAGTACCACACATTCATGTGTCTGTCTTGTGCTAGGCTGGCTGACAACAGCGCACAGGAATGCAATGACCTTGCAAGCAGCTGTTGTAGCCCGGCGTTGCCATGTAGCACGTGGCATGCCTTAGTCCGGCGTTGCCAAGTTATGCACAGCTGCCGGCAACTGATGATGCCGCCGGCCGCCGCTGTGCATGTCCTTGGCTCTTGGGCGCACGGCGGGCAGTAGTAGTCAATGTTATCCATTTATGTGTCTACTATGATGTTTATATGACTGTAATAAATGCTTTGAAAATATTTAAACTACATTTTTAATGTTTCTGGCAAAGGAAAAAATTTATTTCTGTCGGGAATTTCAAAATTAGTAATTTACTTTTTTTTCAAGATTTTGTACCTTCAAAACCATGACTCGTCTTATACGCGGGGTCGTCCTATATGCTGACAAATACGGTATTAAATTGTTTTTCCAGGCAATACCCTCCATTCTCTTGTTCACATTGTTTTATATCCAATGCACATTCAGTAGCTAGGTGTCTTTCTAACCTAAGGACATTAAGTATTGTGCAATTAATGGACAAGACACATTATTTAGTTTGATGCATGTCGGCAGAAATCTGTGGACAAATTTAAAATTTACAGATTGCAGTTGAAATATGAGTCATGGGAGTACTTAACATCATTTGCGTCATATCCTTACGCGTTAATATTTTAAATTTCCTCTTCTTGTTATACTTTCCTGGATACTAAAATATTACTACAACCCTTTTTTATTTCATTCATCTACAATGGTTATTTCATACTTTGGCGATAAATTATACGTTCGTGTATTGCATAGTCCCGGAACTCTTAATTTATTTTCACGCAACATACTTGCTGTGAAAGTGCTACCTTGCAATCACTTATACACATAATTTCTGACGATTTATGTAAGAAAATCACAAAATGGCATTTTTGTTTTGTTGAACGTCTCTACATGCTACGGTGCCGTTATCTATCTTCCATTTTGTGAATAATCGTACAACTGTAAACTATGTTCACGTTCAATCATTCATATTTTTTTTCCAAATAACGTAATATAAAATATTAAGGTATTGATTTGACATTATTTTTAATTAATATCGAAGTAGTCAGTACAATTGATAAATACATACACTTTTTTCCTTTCTACTATGGTGAATAATTTACATGGACATTCTGCTGCCTAGTAGTTGTGAACCAGTGCGTTACAGATTTTCATGATGACAACAGGAGATTGTAGCTACACTAGACCCCCGATTTTACAAACCCTGGATTTAACGAAGGTAGCGATTCTACGAATACAATCTCAGGAACCCTCAAAAAATAACAAAATTATATGACAAAAAAAAATTGTAAGGAATTACATTGACAATAAATAAAACATACTGTATCTAATTCACGGCATTAAAATATGAATTGTAGAGTTGCAGTTATTACTTTGTAAGTTACAATATTAAAAATAAAACAAAAATAGCGAAAATCCGTTAAAAAATGTGGCAGTGACAGTTTGAAAACCGCGCGGCGGCGCCTGTGCCAAGCCGGCCGGCCTGTCTCCAACTACGACGTATTAGGATCTATATTGTGGTCGTACTATACACACAAAGTTCCAGCGCATGCGCAGATGTTCATTTAACTATAGTACAGCCTCCTCCTAGGCTGTTTCACGACGTCTTATATCTCTCTCGTCTCGCGCCGAATGAGTTTACTTTTTTACACGAACCCTATAAATAATAGCGGGATATTTTTCTTTATTGCGTTAACACCATACGTAATTAAAACAATTAACTTGGCGCATAATTTGCTTAAACAGTGCGTTACTGCTTGTTGCTGGTTTAGTAAATACATCTTACTCCCGACGCCATGTTGATGCCACTGTCTTTTGTTTTTATGATGGCAGACTTCCAGGAATGCACCCATCAGGTCAATACAAAAACGTCACATGTACACAGGAAGTTGAAACAATCCGCCCACCGAAAATAGCACATTTTCACAAAATCACCAACAATAAATATAAATCACAGTCACAAAGGGAAAAAAAAACCCACTAATCCAAAGGGAGGGGACAAATCATCTTCACAGATCGGGTGAAATTCCCAGAGGGGGTGCTAAGGGACACAACTCTCACTACGCCATCTTGACCTGGGTGGACAGCAGTTATACGAGCTGTTTTCCACTTCAAGGGTGGCAAGTGTGAGTCTTTGAGGAGGACCAACTGTCCAACTTGGGTATTGGGAGCAGGCTTGGTCCACTTTGTCCTTTGATGGAGAGTGTGCAAGTATTCCAGGCTCCATCTTCTCCAAATCTGCTGCTGGAACTGGGTGACTAACTGCCATCTATCCAGCCTATTCATGGGCACTTGGATGAGGTCATGATCAGGTATTGCCACAAGAGGTTCACCAATGAGAAAATGTGCAGGTGTCA
>PNEQ01040130.1:0-48627 GCA_003012365.1 Medauroidea extradentata | reverse complement strand
CGATAAAAAAAATTGCGTCGTATTCACCAGTCATGGCATAATATTCTGTAATAATTTCATTATTTATCGTGAACTGTATAAAAAGTTATTAGGGGGGGACATACAGACATACATACATACAGACTTACAGACATACAGACAGACAGACAGACGCGCGATCTCATAAGCCTATCTTTCCTAGAGGAAAGTAGGCTAAAAACAGAAGCAGAATGGTCAGCAACTAAGTGTTCTGTTTTGGAAAATTCTATTACGACATCATTATCATACTTCGCCAATTTTTATCTTAATTTTGGAATCTTGGTTAGATGAACAGTTAACAGGAATAATATTTAAATTTAAGCATAAAGAAATTGTTTGTAAACATAAAAAAATATAACTAATTTTATAATTGCGTTTTTTTTTGTAACATTACAGACATTTTTTTTTTAATTGGTGACATTAAATCACCAAATAACTTCAATTTTCAACGCCATTGTACAATAAGTAGAGAAGGTGATTTATCGCGGGAAAAGTTGACTGTTTGCTAGGCGTCAATGTAACGTATTCAGACTGATGCTTTTATTTCGTTACTTGCGAGTCACTTTTTGACTGGGCCAATGATAACTCCGGTGCACAAGTACTGAACGTTTGTGGTTCGTCTGTAAATAGCTACAGCGTGTCATTTAACCATCAGCCAACAATACATGACGCAGGAAGCTATACTGATTTGCAGAATACTCTGGCAGAAAACATTCTTGCGATAAATCACCTTCTCTAACAATAAGGTACAGTAATTAATATGCAGTACCTACACATTTTTAACTCGTAAGCTACCAGCATTCTCAACCTGGCATTAACTTTTAAAACAGTTTATTTAAAAGCTAAGATAATTCATATTCGGAAAAGAGGCTACGCAAATCCTGTTGTAAATTAGTTGCTGAAGTCAGCTGCAGACACGCACACAAACTGACACAAGAAATGCACGTACACACACACAAATATATATATATTTATTTATATACACACACATACTGTATAACGAAGAAGTAACCTCGTGAAGAGTGAAGATATTTTGGTCGGCACTTGACAGCTAGGTGTTTATCGCTGGTAAGTAACCTCTTACTGACAGATAGACTAAACTGAATAGAACAGCATCAATAAACACGTTTCATTCTTATATTATGAAGCCAAATAGGCAGCCTAACTGATGGAAAATAGGGTGAGAATAGCGAACAAGTATAACACAATATTATATAATTTATATGATGTAACCAATTTAATTTTCTTATCTAAAGCATATGTATTGTATTTCAATATTCAATATCAGCTATCATACAAAGATTACGCGTGTGTATATATTATGTCCCGCTGCTTCGTTCCGTCGACACTTAACATCGTCTCTGGTATAGTCGCACTTTTGTTGTTGTAAACACTCGCAACGACATGCAGGAAGGCTCGTAAGCGTCCACACTGTTTGTATTTTCTGTTACGTATTGTGAAAGTTATATGGGTGAAGGCACGTTGAATTAAGACATTCAGTAATGTTTTCTTTGGCCTGCCACAGCCATTCATTAATGTATTAATGTAAACGCGTGATATGTCTTAATTACAACTTATTTTTTGTATAATATTCATGTGTGAGCGTGTTTATGTGTGAGTGTGTCGAGCGGGAATATAATATAATTTTAAACATTTCAATGTTTAAACATGGTAGCGTACGTTATCATAAATGGGTAGTATTGTCGTTAATACTTGTCACAAGAATCATTCTAATAGTTGGTTAATTACAAATACCACCGGGCACGTCTATGTACAAAACACTAGTTGCCCGGCCGCGGCTTTTTCCACGCGCATTTTTTGAAAGAAAACCGGTTACGATGTGTAATCATGTAACTGAGATATTGAGGCCATGGAAACACATCTCACGACTTTTCACCCACAAAGCATAACGATCCCTCACTAAGTTTATTAAATATATGAGGATATCGGGGAAATACATTTTACCATTTTTCACCATTTAGTGGATGTCTACACCACAAGAGGCAGCAACACTAATATGTTCGTATTTCAAATATAAAATTAAGTCTTCGTCCATCTGCCACTAATATGTGCATATATAACACCACAGCAGTTAGCAGTAGCCTTCCCGTACACGGGATTACAACCCACACCCTGCAGCCAGTATTCTAAGTAACTACGTAAATATATGCAGGCTCGTGTCCAAGATGTCAGTAGACAGCAAAATGTAACCACATTAAAAATATTTCTCCTTGGTCCTACCTACTTTTCCGCATTTCTGGAACATTTGACAATTTTACAACCCTAAATTTTTGAATTTTGAAAAATCGTGTAATAGCTTTTTTTAGGTACTTACGTAATCTTCATTTTTATTCAAAAAAAAAATTGGTTGTCTGTAAAGTCGGTTTACTGACGATAGTTGAACGTGACAACGTCTTAAGAAAATACTGATGGAATGGTATCATTTTTCAAAATAAAATTTTAATTTCATTTGTTTAATAGATTTGGATGTATATAGAGAAGGAAGTAATTGGAAATCACAATGAAATTGATCAAGTTATATTTATTTGTACGCATAAATACAATTATGTCAATTATTTTTTTACAATTTAATAGTTTTTACTCCACGCAGACGCATCGCTCACTCAAGTAGGAGAGAGACGGATGTCGAACGCTGCCGAACGCAAAGGCCGATTGTACTTCTTTGTCGCTCGTTCCGCGCTCTCGCTTGCACTTCAAGCCTTACATGAAACGCCTCAGAGCGAGGTAACGCCGCATGAGTCATGTTTTTTCGTGCGTGCAGCCGGCTCTATCGAATTATAAGACGTTGTCACGTCAAAAAAACATTTTGTTATTTCAGCACGTTTAATAAATACATACGATTAATGGAAAACGCGTTTTATTTTTATATGGTAGATGTTGATACATCCTTAAACTACTTTTCAGGTATACGTAAGCTTCACTATGAAAAAAAAAATGACCTCAATATGTCAACGGATTTAAGAGTTATTGATTATTGATTGAAAACTCATTCTGCAGCTATTATTTGCCTTCATTTTCGAATTTCTAAAAATTGAAAACTGACATAATAAGTATTTACAGAAGATTCAATCTGAAATTAAGATATCGTCGGTACCTCTACGGGGCTTTAAGCGCTATCGAGAATTCATTGTAAACCAATTTCACCTCTTTTCACCCCATAATTGTCCAATTTCGAAAAATCCCTTCTTATTGGATGCCTACGATGTAAGAGGAAGGCACTAGCAAAACAAAATATCGTGTCTCTAGGTCAAGCTGTTTGAGCTGTGCGTTGATGAGTAAATAGTGAGTGAGTGGGTGAGTGGGGCAGTTCATTATGTATAAATAAATACATATGTGTGTGTTTCCTTTATTCCTATCGTTCAAGCCAGTTAAGCAGCAAAGAATGTAAAAATATTGCCTCGAAGGCTAGCCAATGCATGAGATATTATTGTTGGTATAACAGGATCCCCCGATGTTATCTACCACTGCTCCACTTTACCTGCCTTGCAGACCTACTACCTACATCCGTCGTCTCAGAGACGTGAACAGCAGATGAAAGGCAACAGTTGCCCTTCAATGTCGAGCATCTGCGCAAACAGAGACGTTTTCCTCCAACTAACCATTCGTCATGGAGCGAGGAGACACGTAAACATGCCCACGAATATTGGGTAAAGGGTTCCTCTTCATTCTTCTGGCGGGATCTCTCCCCCCTCTCCCGGTCCACCCACACAGATGTCGATCTTCGGTTTCGCTTTTTTTATTTGGCCTTCTCTTCGTGCCACTCTGCTACCTAAGTGTGTGGCTGTGGGCGCACAAACACGAGCAGAGGCAGGTCAGAACATATCTCACCTCTGTATCGCGTCATAGTCCGGACACAAGGGGTAACCTTCTCTCTTCTCTCTACAGCCCCAACCCACAGCACATCAACCACAATCACACAACCCCTCGAGGCGAGCAAGTTTGTTTGCCCTCCTGATACCACAAGTCGTCACAATAATTGTACCTTACTCTCGCGCGTACGTCTGTGCGCTCCGGCGATGAGGCGGCAGCACGCCAGATAACGACCTTTGTGATTGAAATCGTAAATGTTTGCTTGTTGGTTGGTGCGGGACTCAAGCAGGTGGGCCTTGCCCCAGACAGACTCCTGAGCGATATTTCCCGCCACGTACTGAGGAAGAAGACAGCTACCCTTCTTGCTACAAGACTGTGTTGAAGTGATACATACATAAACACTCGACACTTTATAATTAGAGCAAAGACACGCGGCCATCAACAATGAAGTACAACTGTCGGTGTTTACGTAAGGAATTGAAACTAATTTGTACAAAATATTTTTTTGCAAACTTGTACCTGTAGTTACATTTGATCAGCAAGTTTTTGGAAGTCTATACAGAAATATATGAGAACGGACAAACTTACAAAATACTTCTTGCCGACTTTGTAAGCAGGTATTTAGCAAGAGCGATATTATACCATTTATGACGCGGAACCTAATGTTTTGACGTTTGCATCGGTGAAAGACATTGCGCTAAATTAATTAATGCGTCACTAGGGCGAATTTATACTTTAACAGCGTTCAAGTGGCAAAAATTTATAACTTTATTCACACACACTCACACACACACATATATATATATATGCACGACATAGTGTTAATTTGGTAGACATTACTTATGACTACATTTTCTACTTGTGAAACAATTTTAGCTTCCATAGCGGCATGCCAAAGTCAAAATTTGCAAATTACGGAAACATACAAATAACTAACCTACTCGAATCAAATAATTGACACGTAAATATTATATGATAGACCATATGCTAAAATATTTCAAACACACTGTAAACTCGCTTTGAGTTTTTTCTAATTGCAGTATATGAATTATACTGCGAACATTTTTAGCAATTATTTGAAAATACAAAGACATTTCGGTGCGTGTTTTTAAATATTTTAGCATACTGTCCATCATGTCGTAAATAATTTCATTCGAGTGAATCAGTTGGTTTTTGTTGTTTGTATGTTGTTGTATCATGCACATTTTGCCCTTGACATGCCACAATTTAAAGACATTGATAGCTAAGTAATTTTCACAAGTGGTAAATGGAGTCACAAGAAATATTTACAAAATTAATTCATTGTCGTGCAAATACCCTTAGTGCGCCACCCTGCCGCGCGCTTCAAATGCGACTAAATGCCACAGAAAGTGATTTTTAAAATATACTTCATACGTCCGTAATATTTTTGTGAAACGTAAGTTTTGACATTACGTTAAATGACGAGTTCTTCAAACAATTTGCGCCTGCGTAAGGAGGCCGACTGGTGAAGGGTGCGTATATGCGTGTAAGGAGAATTTCTACGAGTTGCTACGAGCAACGCCGGCCGGCACTTGTATACTGATATCTTCTCTACGCCCTAATGCGCGCGCAATGTACCCGCAGTGAGTCTATTACTTTATTGGTCCCGTCACTGTAGCAAAGTCCAGTGTTATTGTTCACCCGTAGTTCTAACGAATCTTGTACATATATATAAAAAAAAATACAACCGTTCGTAAAGTCGATTTTTGCAACGTTTGAGTGAGGGCTTTAAAACAATGTTTCCAATGAGCGTGGTGCCTTAAAAGTCATATTGACAAGAAGTCTGAAGTATTTATCTGGCAGCTAAGCTTCGTGGACGCACGTTTAATGGTAACGTATTTCTGAACACGTTGCAAGCTGTTCGAGCTTCAGCCAGGCGGTCGCCTTAAGGCGTTTATTAAATATACTCGATTAGCCCGTCTCAAGTAAAACTTCAACTCAAATTGTTTGAAAAAATTTCCCGAGCTAATTGCTTGCATTCCTCCATTACAACCTGGCTACCTCCGTTTTTTTTTTTTTTTTTAATATGCTGATCACGTGACCAAGGAAACATATTTAACTCTAACAACTTACTTTATGTAAATGCTTTAGGTGCTTTAACTTCTTGTTTAAAGATACGTTTAACGAAGCTTTTTATACGTGTTTCTAGTACATCAATTTAATAAAATTACACTCATGTCATCACTAACGTGCAAGCTGTACAGCTGATTAAGTAACTTATAAAGAAAAGTAATAAATATTCTTTGTTTGGCCACTGACCAGTAGACTTGACACTATCTACCAACATGAGACCAGCCGGCAAGCTTCCAAGGTCAGGCACCACGCCCCAAGTACATATGCTTGTTTATACACTGAGACTCGGAACATGGCTAGTCACTAACAAGCAAACTCTGGTCGTGTTATTGACTGCAGTACTCAAGGCTGTTTCATATCAATCTATCTCCATTTAATATAATATGTAAACGCCAATTCTGATAAGGAAAGGTACGCTGTATTTTTCCTTTATAAGCAATGGTAATTACCTGTTGACTTGGCTTCCGGTCCGGAGCCACGTCATGAGCTGGTATCATATACAGTACCTCGCAACAGACATCACCGGGGAGTCGAGCTCGAGACGTCGGAACAAGATACCAGCACGACGCAGCTCCAACCCGGAAGCCAAGACTACTTGCCTGACAACGGTCGCGATAGCCTGCAAACTTCTGTCAATTGTAGTTACGTATTTGAGGCTACTTAGAAGCCACAAAGTAATCATGATTTGCCTAGAAAAAGGCTCTAAGACCTATTCTGCTGTTTATACATATTTTCTGAGACAGTTCACTGTAGGAGAAAATTATTACAACTAGCAAACATTTCACACGTTAGGTTGTGAGGATATATTTTCTCCGTTTGATAAAGGAAGGTTGTCATACACGTATATGTTTAAGTGAGATGTAGAAGCTAAGAAGACATAACATTCTATATTCTACAGTAATATATTTTGTTTCTACGTCTTATTTGAGTGGTGACGTTAAAACGGCTTAGCAGCATACGTAAATTATACTTACAACACGTTGTAAGTCTATTATAAATACTATTCAACGAGAATTTTATGAGACGTGAAGGATCTTATTAAAGCACGCGTATTTCAATAGCGGGGTAAATAAAGCTCTTGGATCTCCGGGTAAAGACCCATTGTAGCAGAGAAGGTCGATGGATACGTCTTTTATTCGTAAGGGACTAATAAATAAAGTGAACTAATCGGATTTCCAACCCTTCTGTGCTGTGTATGTGCGCGTCTATTTTCAAGAACTCGTCGTCCTTAACATTCAAGTTCATTCTACTTCGCCGTTACACAGTGTTGTATAGCGATATAAAGTAGTTCTTATAAAATGTTACTCTACACACTGTTTCTATAAAACGCTTCTTTAGAAAAATATTCTGGTAGAGCGATGTGTTATCAGAAGTTACTCGCTTCTAACGTGGTGCTAAGAAGAAATTTAAAAATTATGAAGATTGTCCATTTCACATACGACAACCGTATCCTTTAAAGTGTTTTTGCTGGTAAAAATATTAATAGCAACGTAACTAAAGGAATGCTACAAAAGCTCACATTCTTAATGTCTGCTTTCACATGTCAGGTTTGAAATATTTTATCTAGGCGCACATTCGTATATTATGAAATTGTTACAAAAATTATTACTCTAAAGGAAGAAATTTCTTTAACACTCTTGTATATTGCCCTTGAACATTTCTGCTCTATACTTGAATTTGCATCCTTTAAAGACATTATAATACTGACTATAAAAAGTAAGTTTCTTTGTTTGTTACAGAAGGAAGTTGAGCAAAACACTTGTTTTTATTTCTGAACTTTTTGGAATTGTTCAAAATGAATCTTTTAATTTCCTGAGGTATATAATTTGGCTTAAGAGACGAGACATTGAGTTTCATTTGTGAAATATTTCATTAGGAATTAAATACAGCTTGCAGCCATTAATTATCTTTGTGCGCGAATATCATCTGATCTATACACAATTACTACATACGGGTTAAGTGTGACGTGTTTAATATGGCGTGGTACAGCGGTGGATGAGAGACTGCTACAGTGCATGCAGAGTACTGTACACACTTGGCACATGCAGCAGGAACCAGTACAGTAGTCACCATGAAGCTGGGTGAAACTGAACGTGTTGCGACCACTCACCAGCAAGCAAACACACGTACTTATCACGTCAGTTTTGTCCGACTCAGTAGGCTACTGTACTACGTTCGATGTGAACTTTGGATCCGTTTGAAATAAACGTTACCTCTTTGGTTGATAATGTGCTTGTAGTAAGTTAAATAAACATGAACAGTATTGTGTTTACGCTGCATTATGTTGCAAGTGTGAGTAATTGTGTCTGTTATAGTTTACCAGGTAATTTGAAATAAAACAAAATCCTTTCTTTGGACCGACATTTGAGCACGACAAACACACGTGTAAACAGAAAACCTGTGGTTTTAAAACGTTACTGGAGAGCGCGTGCAATAATATTCCATACCCTTCAAGTAGTCTAGCTACCGTCATAATGACCTATATGATGTTCGATGTCTGACTCACAGCGATACGAAGCAGTTTTGATACGACTTTGAGACTGAATTCTATTTAAATCCCGTTTGTATGACAATGGTCATTTTGGTAAGTGTTCTGAAATCGATTTCAAAATCGACATATAAAGTAAGTTATACTTTACTGTATGTCCCGGGAGTAGCGTTGTGGAAAGCAGGGCTAGACAACTCGTGTGTTTAGTATGTTGGTATGCCAGGGGGAAGGGGCAGGAAGAGTGGCGACAGTGATGCCAACATGGCGGTGCAGACATGTTCTCGAGCAGTGGCGACAATAGACGCCCGCCGAGGCGGCTGAGTGAAAAGTAGGCGGATTAGATGGCTTTCGTAAATAGGATTAGCCATTGTGGACGTCCGCGGTCGAGGGTGGTGGGGGAGGTAACTGTACACTCACTGCAGAGAAAAACTGTAAAACTGTTCTTCCGATAACACAGCACCTATGATAGTGTAGGGGGAGGGGGGCAAACATACTGTCAACATTCACTCTTCACGTGCTGTGACTTCGTAGTAGCAATCTTTCCTGTGTACCTACTTACGCTCAAGAAACTTTCATTTATACACATTTGAGGGAAGCCTATCGTAAATATACATTTGATGAAAACTTTCACGGGTGAATATTTGTAGGTAACTTTCATTAATTCATATTTCAGGAAGCCTCGGAGGTAAATTTTGTAGGAAACTTTCTTACATACATCTTTGCAGGAAACTTTACTACATATATGTATGTACGTAACTTTCACTAACACATATTAGCAGCAAACATTCATGAAAACATATTCGTAAGAAACTTTCATGGATATGTATTTATAGAAAAATGTACTTAGTTGAATTAATACAGGAAAATTTCATAAACATGCGCCTTTGAAGGGCTCTTTCACAGGTACCTCCAAAACATGTGTGTATGTGTGTGTTTTGTGATGTTTCTAAAGTCTTGTACGATTTTACGAAAATTATCGTTTATCTCTAAATTCATTTGCTTTAAATTTCTTAGCTTGTGTTACGTTAACATGAAGCAAATCATGTTCTTACAAAGTGGTATAAATACAGTCGCATGTTTGCGTACATATTCACTCAACGATAAATGATCAAGATAAGATACAATAAATACAAGTCATGCCACCAAAAAAAAATACCGTTTTAAGTCATCTTCTAAACGTGATGATAAAATTCCGGTGCAATATTATTTACTTGCCTCATGTTTATAAATGTGCTTATAATCGCCGGAAAGTTAGAAGTGATGTCAAGTCAATTCAAAGTTAGAATGAAATTTACCAAATTCCACAATTTAAATATTGCTAAAGTTTATATGAACGTTTTTAGGAAACTATGACAGTAGTCAATATTCACATAAAGAAAATAAATTATTGTGCTGTCATACGTAACCAAGGGCACATGACGTCACAATAATAACATACGGACAATGCGGAGTACTATGGTGAAGAACAAACGTTTTGTATCCTCATGGCACTGTTTTTAAAATAACTAAGGACACATTTACTTCAAAAACACTTTGTATGCCACAACAGAAATTTTGTTGCATCTAAGAACAGTTTTCTGTAAATATGTGCTCTTCAATGTAGCTACGTCGCAAAATAACTTTTTCTTAATGTCTACAGTAATTGTAAAAAAAATGTTGTGTTACTTTGGACGTATTAAATATATCTATCAGGTAAATTGTTAATTGTACTTATTTTTTGGGAATCGTATGTTGAAAACTATATAATCCCTGCTGCCAAGAAAATAAAATTTACTTTAAATAAATAGTTTAAAATAATAATTAACCAAGTAACACCAAATATTTCTTCGTTTTAGATTTTGTTTGCTGGAAACAAAGGTAATTTACTGCAAGACAAACCGTCTCGTGTATTTTGTTCATGTATTGCAAAGAAAATTTGTCGATTTTGTTGTTTTCAAATTCAAAATATTTAAAATGAATACTAACCAACATGTTTAAAGCAACATTTACATGGATTTAATTCAGTAGGAGACTTGAGTACAAAATATTTTTGATGGTGCTGTAGTCTCTCGCTGGCCAAATTCTTGCCAGGTGGAATTCTTCAAGGTAGGCACATGGACTAAAAAACGTTCCACAGTTCGGCACAACAGCAGGCGGCGTAGTCCGATTACGTTCAGATCCAGTAACGAATAGGATTTACCGATGTCCGCAAAGAAGGGCCTTTGTTGATGCATAAAAAAGTTATTTCTTGTAACGTTTGCTCCTGTTTTTTTGTGAGGGTGGAACATCTTTGGGAGGGATGTTTACTGAAGTTGTGCAAGTGAACACGTCTGAATGCAATGGGATTATCGTACACAGCGAAGATAATTTCTGAATAGTGATTTGTGCTTCTCTTCTGTACATGCAAAAATTCTATCAATACTCCCCCACCCCTCACAGGATTTATTATCGTTTCTTCCCCGAAAACAGGTAAAAAAAAAACAATGTAGCAACTTATGACAAACCATTTAAAACAAGTGTTAAGTTTTCAGCAAAGCAATAATGACATAAGTATGAAAATGTAGCAGTGTTTAACCAAGTCACCCAACTGCAATTGCGTATAAATACGTTAAACAATTATGATCTTTAATCAAATGCAATATGTTTGTAAACGTTTATTAATTTGTTTGCAGCATAGGTCACACCTCCCTAAACAATATTCATAAAGCAAAGACGTGTTAAATAATATTAGTTCTTCACTAAACCAACCTGCAGTTCCTAAACAGTTGCAAAGACTTGCAAAGAGGAGGGGCAGAACTGGTATCCAAAAATATATAGTGACACGACAGTTGTGCGTGCACCACTAAGCTTTCTGTCAAAAATAGTTTGTATGTAGGATGGCGTAGATGAAGCGGGGGAGTGTTGTAGGAAAGGAGGGGGGAGTTGAACGGAGTACCTACAAAAACTAAAAAAATAATAAATAATGAATTGTTGCACGTGCGCCCACGAATGTTTGTGCGAATAAACATAATAAATTGGGGAAGGGGGGAGGGAAACAAGGCACAGAGGCAGAACGGGAAATCCGGAAAATGTAGTGAAACTGTTTTTCAAAGTGCTTTTAAAACAGTTATTAGTGACCGTTAACAACATTTTGGCACCGTTTTACACTTTTCAAAACTATTTTGTTGCAGAAATGTTATAGCATTAAATTGAAGATCCCACGAAAGGAAGTCGTTGGTACAAGTAATTTTACGATTAATAAATAGTGAAATATATTTATTGCTTAGTTTATGTCGAAAAGTACATCGTTTCTGATGAATACTGTTATTAGAGCACAGATAATTGCTGCTGTATTTACAACTGCATTATTATTATTTTAGAAGCACACGAGCCACTCTGCGTGTAAAACCTGGTACCATTATTACCTAACAATAGAGTAGATAAGTATACGTAAATGTGCTTAGAGTGAGTGAGTGAGCAATTTTGGTCAGCGTTCAACATCGAGGTCTTTAGCACTGGTGAGGGGTGACATGAGGTGAGTACGGAGCAGTGCCGGAATGAAAGGGCGGGGGAAACGGGAGATCCCTGAGAAAATCCGATGACCACAAAACATGCTTAGAGTTATATCATGTTTGTGAATTACAATGTATTATATATTACGCCGTAATTCATTAAGGAATATATTCTTGCCACATGAGAGTAAAGTGACGGCATATATAGTGCACGTGAGACGGACATATGTATATAGTAACGGTGGAATACAAGTACAGGGATTATCACGAGAAAACACGCATGTGAATGTGAACGTTCCCACACGCGGAATGGGCGCGACTTGACTGGGCGTGGAGCCGGGATGGGCATGGTGGGGGGGCGAGGTGTCTGGCCACTACAGCACTAGACTTCACGCTGTGATGCCCGTGGCCCTGGAATGCCGGCACAAGACGTCTGTAATCACATGCACAGTGCGTGGGGAGAAGCGCCCGAGGTGAAATATGTTAATCAGTTAATTTAATCTGCGTTACTTCTAATTACGCTGCTTTTAATTCTGACAAATACATCTTTTAATCTATTTAGTGGCGTCGAAAGCTCGTGCACGTACACATGTATATTTTTTTCAAAGAATAAAATAGATGCTCTAAAAAAAAGAGAATGTTTCTCCGGTTGATTGTGAGGGGAGGATATGACGTAGTAACCTGCGGGCTCATCTGCGCAGAGAAGTACATAGGTTAGTTAGCTGGACGCTGACAGCATCAGAGTCGAACATTTATTGTGGGCAGTGTTGCCACATGTACGGTACTGTGTACTGGCATTCTTTAATCCTGCACTGCATCTATATACGTACCCTCTGTGTGTCACAAAAATTTGCTCTCACTGTTGACGTAAAATAAAGATGGCACAGGTGGTACTGATGTTTCACAAACGAAAAATTTTCATATAGATATTCTAGAAATAAAAAAGCAGTCGTTGGTGTTAACTAAGCATGTAAATTTTTGGGGCTTATTTTGTGTGGTAATAGTAAAGTAAAACATGCAGCAATTACGTTTTTAAAGATTAGTAAAGGTAATATAGTGAGAAATATCCTTAACTGAAAATCTACGTAATAAAATCAATTTATTTCATATAAAATCATAAAATTCAAGTGTCTGACTCAAAAGTTTACAACATAACTTTTTCTGTACTCTGAAATATGTTTCCAAAAAATTTTTATAACTACAAATTACTTTTGCGATATTTTGAATTCGCTCAGTAACATTTAACACAGCAAAATTAAAGATATAGTTTGATAATTTCAAAGTTCCCTTCTTTTTTTACTGTGATTGTCACGAAGTTTTTCTTAGGCTGTTTTTTTTTTTTTTTTTTCGATATCCAACTTCACAAGAACAAGTTTTTGCAAAAGTAGAAAAAATTGCAATATATCGAATAGCGCTAATTTTTTTTTCTGTTATAGATTAATCTCTCTGTCAATTAACATACATTCCGTCTATATTACTACTAAAAAATATTTTTACCTAATTTAAAAAATATTTACGATTTTTTTGTAATACCTAACTTAAAACTGATTTGGTATAAGTTTACAAGTCTGCTTGTAAACACAACACCTTTGTACAATGCTGTACACAAGATACACGAATATTATATCCCAGAAGGGACAGGAGAGATAATTTTTTTATTGTGTGTTATAATGCTTGCATGAATGTTCCCAATGCAAGTATTGTTCGTAAAGTCGTTGCTACACGTGGCAACAGTGGACACGAGTGCTAGTTAATAGACGCTCCGCCAGAGGCGCTCATGTCGGCAGGTCGACACGCGAGGGTTTGGCCAGCCAGTCAGCACACAGAAGTTACGCCCCAAGTGGTCGTCACAACATGACCACTCTCCCCTGCACCAAGGTCAAGTCTTCCAGCCACGGCTTAAATAGTTCCGCATCACTAGATATGCTGAACTACATTATTGTTCTTAGTTCTGAAAATGTTTACAAAATAATCAGATCGCAATTAGTCCAGTACAACATAAACCCGCCAGCTGCGGTAACATTTTGTCCCACTCAATTACATTATAAGTTGTAACTGCAAGGATTTGATGTAGTTTTCAGCACTCGGCTCCAGTTTTATATTTATTCACCAAGTGACTTAAAAGTAATAATCTGGGATTAAGTTACCCGGAAATGTGCCACGGACTTTAAAAGTGGTTGGACTGATTGCTGTTAGCCTAGTTAATATTCAATGCCAGATACAATGAACGCAAACTAGGCAGACAGCTGTGCAGAGCAGAGTTACAAGACATAAATTTTAAAATAAATTACTCAACCTACGTAACGTCTGTTTCAGGTTAAAGAACCTTACACGTGCATGTACATATTTGAGATCATATTTATTCTATGAATGATATTTTTTCGCGTCCGAGAATTGTACATATGGACGTGTTTGCAGTATATTGTTAAAACCGAATATATAATAAATGAACAGGCCAGGAATGTTCAATACAACTCTAATATTACACCACATAACTATATGTCCAGTACTGAATATATCATAGAGGCGAGCTATCGACGGCATTATTGTACACGAGTACAGTATCTTACACATAGAGGCCAGATGGGACGCGATGCACCAATCTGCATCGCCCGTACTACTTCCGTACTTGAAAGGCCTCGAATGTATAACATTGTTCCTCTCAGTCAGCCACCTTAATGACACTGTCAAGTTTGCAGCCACCATGTTTAAATGAGAGATAAATTACAATGACATTATTTTTCAATGGATAAATACGTAAATATCATATGAGGAGGATATCGAAGGCCCAGGGTAACACTGGCCACTCTGAGGTATCTGCTTGCCTGGAGGATATCATGCAATAAGGCCCTACAGGTGAGAGGCACCGGAACGAGGAGGACGGGGTAACGGGACATCGCCGAGAAAACTCGCTGACCAGCAGCATCGTCTAGCAAGATTCCTACAAGCGAAAATCCGGGGACCGACCTCACTTGGTATCAAGCTCTGTTCGCATTAGTGGCAAACGAGTGGCGTAACCACTGCTACTCACTGGAGCAGTCAATGTACAAGTAGTTGAGGACATAGTACATACAGGACTGTGAAGTCTAGCAGACAGCTACATGAACCCACCACATATCCTGTTCTCTAAGCTTAGCCTGTACACGCAAGGCACTTAACTGTCGTGCTATGTTTCATTCAGCTCTATCTTCGCCTTCATATAACATTACATAATGTAACAATTACTGCGTGTATTTACAGCAGAGATAGAAACTGCACTGGTCCACTGAGCTGTTAGCCAGCCTCTAAGATGTCTCTATGCTCAAGCCGACATCAGCTTCATATTGGCTGCACAGCGACACTATGATGTTACATTATTGGACCTGCAGTTACATGCTTCATTATGGTTGGCTCAGCTCGTTCCAGGAGATGTCAAACAAGCCAATGGCCAGTTATGAACTTACAGCAGTTCTAGCTGGTTCGCGAAATAAATGCGTATGTTCAGATATCCACTTTCTAGTAACTGAAATGTCCTGCAGATGGATGAACCTGCTTAGAAATATCGTGAAAATGTCGGATTGAAAATTATATAACATAAAATAAGTATAAATAAATATTTTCGAAACTTGTACGGTTTTAACGCTGTTATATGTAGTTTTTTATTATGTTGGTGCAAAAAACTAAAGAACGTGTCAGTGAATGATTAAGGAAAAACAACACTAAGCACAGTCATATGATTATCAATTATATGTAGGTATAGGCGTTTTGCTCAATTATGCAACCGATCATGCACAAGAAAAAATATATATACATATATAAAGAGAGAGAGAGAGAGAGAGAGAGAGAGGGAGGGAGGGAGTGAGAGAGAGCTTGATTTACGCTTATTTTTCATATAAAAACGTGTAATATTTTTAGTACAAAAACTGAAAAACTGTTAGGTCTACAGCTATAAAAATTGGTACAAACTATTATATATATATATATATATATATATATATATATATATATATATATATATATATATATATATGTGTGTGTGTGTGTGTGTGTGTGTGTTATTGTGTGCGTGAGTGTGCGTGTAAAAACAGTGTTGGGGTCCTATGATATGAAAACAATGTTGGATTAAAAATAGCCTTTTCAAAATCAGAAGTAACGGGCACGAGGCTCCCTCTTAACCTCGCTACAAGATGGCGTAGCGGAGATACTTGGCAACACAGCATGCCGCCCCCGCTGCTATCAAGTATGGTGGACGGTGCCTCGGGCTGCTGATTAGCATAGCGAGCGCCGCGTGGTGGCTGTTATTAGAAGCTGTCGCACATCGTGACGTAGCGAGGCGACTGCTACTTGGTAAGGTGGTCATTACTAGGGTCATGTAGCCTCCCCCTGCCTGTCTGTCTTCAATACTGACTGGACCTAGCAGCTCACACTTCTTACATACACCGTGGTTCTATAGTGGCCGTCTGCAAGAAGCCAAGTAGTGTGTGGACCTTCGTGTTTCTTCCATATCTACCCTATGTATGTAGATGGTGTCTGCTTAGTATTATCATTATATCCTCCAGCAATCTTCAAGTATTCGTTTATCGCAACTGAATATACCGAAAGTAAGTGATTTCCAAGGTTCTTTTTAACTGCAAAAACATTGGTCGTGAATCTTTAAAGATGTGTAGGCTGTACAGAACCCTTTACCTTTAATATTCAGTGATAAAATGATAGAGTCAACATTGAATGTCGCACGTAGGCAAGCAATTGGTGATAAATTTGAAAGATTACTTTTATTTTTTTTGCCTTGAGCTGGATAAAAAAATCGTAAAAAATTCGACGGCGGACTGTCTAGAAGAAAATGAAGTCACAAGTGTTTTGTCGGAAGGAAGCAATTACTGGAGAATATCTGCTGCCTCACAGAAAACCTACAGTTGCACATTAGGACTCTGCACGAGAAAACGAGACACCTATAAATAGAAACAACGTTAATTTTGCTGCTTACGCTTCATTGCAAGAACTACTTTAAAGCTCAAAGAAGAAGAATAAATTTAATCACTTAACGTCCCTTCCTCTGTTAATTTAGATATGGAGAGGGGAGGAGGGTGTTACCGATATATCCTTCCTGCCACTCCTACAAACGGAGAGGTCTTTGTCAAAGAAATTATATATATATATATGTATATATATATATATATATATGTGTGTGTGTATATATATATATATATATATATATATGTGTGTATATATATATATATATATATATATATATATATATATATATATATATATATATAACTCGCGTTCACGATGAATTAGCACTTTGGAAGAATATAGTTTTAAAATAATAATAGAATAATATACTATGTACTGTGGCTAATATGGTAATGTATGTGTTCTAAATGTGTGAATGCCGTGTATAGAATGTATCGTGTTACAGGAATGTGGCATCGCCTAAAATAAAATACTTCAATAGGACGTATTGTCTCAACGCCCAACCTGTACGTATGTCAAATCAATGTACAAAATATTAGTTTTGCATATATTAATTATGTCTACTAGGCAAATATGTTCACGTCCCCAGACACAAAGAAACATGCTAGAGAGATTCCTGCCACTCTGACATCCTGGCTACGTTGTTGCAACGAACTAGGCTATGAAACTTCATGTACGACACCGTACGAAGGTCTACTATAACCATGTGTACAGAGATTTTAACGCAATATCTGATGTAAATGAAAAAATAATACTGTGTTAATTTTCAAGCATTATATTTCACACGTATCGAACTGACATTTAAATGGAACGTATAAGAATAATTTTTAGAATTTGTTTTAAAAGAGGGCCAGACTTACGTAAAATTATTTGACCTCTACTTTTTTAATGACGAATATTGTCTTTATTTGGTTGGATGGTTCCCTGCGTGTCTGATTTGTGGATTGTGTTGTTATCTTTCTTAAATATGTTAGGTGACATAGTTTCACTGACTGGTAATAACTACTTGGAAATTGTTATTGTATTTGCTGCTGCATACAAGAATACGCAACGTAAATAAGAAGTTCATGTACAGTTTACATTTAAATGTTAGAGCATTAAACACAAGTCAGTGTTCGAGTAAACTGTTTACATAAGTTATATCCAAATCAAAAATGATTAAATAAATTATCTAATTAAATTTCAAATTATGTTTAAAAACAGATACAGTAAAGACACACATCAATACTTACGATAGAACTGATGAGATAATACGCATTGCGATACTGCTAGTGAACACTTGTTCCACTGGTTGTCTGTCAGTGTTCGACAGCAGTAACGGAACAATATCAGTTATCAGTAACTACTTCGTCATTGTCAGTGATTTGAGAGTTCAGTATGACTGGCAGCTATTAATATGTAAACATAACTGAAATCTTGCGCATAAATACGAATTTAAACAGCAAACATAGTTTTCTAACCTATCTAAAAATTTCACTCTTATAAGAAAAATCATATTTCACGGAATGATCCGATAGCCTGTTTCTCAGAAAATATAAATTTAATGTTAATGATATTTTTCTATGGGTACCTTTGGAAAAACGTTCTCAAGAAACATTATTATGTAGCCTATAAGTATATTCTTATGAATGACTATGACTATCTGAATGGTTATAAAGTTTCTGGAGGACAGATGTTCTGAATGTCTTCCAGTAAACTCAGTGGTTATCAGTAGTTATAGCCTCGCACGAAGAGTCAACAAACAATCATCCTCAGTGATCAGCAGCGCACTCCAGCGCAGAAGCGGAACTATGGCTGATATCACTTATATAACTGGCGAGTAAGACGAGTGAATGTTATAAAGCGTGATATACCTTGCTTGATGGCAAGGATACGTTGTTGCAGCAAGGTGTGTATTGTACTGTGAGGCCAGGTAGTATGCCTTGCCCTGGTACATAGAGGCTAGTGAGGCCACTGGTAATGTCCGCAGGTCAAGGCGAGGGCCACATTGTCATGTCCACGACCCGACAAAGGCGCGTCCCTCCACGTTACTCTCGCAAAGTTGGAAGAAAAGATTCCCTGGGTCCGGCGTGGAATCCGCTTCCACCGAGAGGTAAAAGAAGAAGTCTTGTGATAGAGGGTGAAGGGGGAGGGCTTTGAGAGAGTAACAATTCGCTACCGTCCACCGTAGTGCTCGTAACTTACCTGTCTACCTTGGCCCCTGTGCAGGTATACAGCCAGCTATACAAGGGGAAATGTTCACTTTACACCATGCTCTACACATTCTTCGTTTTTGAGTTGTTACATTTGTTTTAGAGTATAAAGTAATAATATCTGCTTATAAGAAACAATTTCATGAATGTGTTCTTCAACACATTTCGGCTACATTGTTTAATGCATTCATTCAGTTTGTAAACATTAAGACGAATAATAGTATACTAATTTATTTTCTCACTGTTTACGAATTGCCTTCAACAAAACTTAGCGTAAATATGTTAAAGAACATATACATAAAACAGCTTCTACAAGCAAACATCTTTATTTATACACGAGATTATCATAAGTGAAGTGGAGCCTAAGTTGCGTAGACGACATTGCGTAATTGACAAATAAAAAATTATACTTATTCTATACATGCGCCGTAAACAGAGGTTGCTTTGTGATAGCAATATAGCACTTAAAATTTTTTATTCTATAATTTGTTTGAGTAAGAAATAATTAATTACATTGAAGTATTATGAGGCGTATACTTCATTCAGCCTTTAAAATTTTCAATTTGTACTAAACACCATACAACAAACATTCCAAGAGGGCAGAGTACATACATGAATTCTAAGGTAATTAATATTAAATGTCATATTTCTCAAAGCCGACATGCCGTATTTCTGAGCAAAACATGTTCCATACGGAAGCGTCATTTTAGGGCACAATCTCTGATGATAAAATTTCGTTTATTTAATTGCGGCGCAAGAGATAACACTTAACAAACGCGTGACTCTGAGAATTTGATTGCTGTTAAAGTTAGCAATACCATTATCTAGAGTTGTTGTTTTATAGTTTTCATATTGCCTTTCAAATACCTGTAAAGTCCCCCTACAGCTGTCACAAAGTAACCCTGGTTGACGATATTCGTGGTCACATGGTACAAGCTGTGTATCGCAAGTACTACATTAGTACACTACTGTCAACTTCCCTGTCACATCCGCGGTTTACACAGTGGCTAGAACGCTTGCCACACATCAATGCGATGTGGGTTCGATTCCTGATGTAGTGGGACCCTCCGTATGTGTGAAACATGGCGTACACTGGCCGGGTCGCTCTTTCTAAATCCTCTGCCCTTGCATTCCGTGAGTGGTCCATATCCACGTCAATACATCCTCACCAGCACTTGTGTCAGCCGACACGCATAGGAAGAGACAACTGTATTAGTACAACCAGTTCTACGCGCGTTAAGCGGCTGACTCGCAAACAGCTACTTAACATTTTGTAGTGAAGGTGTTCAGATGACGAAGAAACGCCAAAATAAACATTTATTCACGGTCAGTTTTAAAAATTATTCTTTCAAACATTATGAGTCCAGCTAAAAGTATTCCTAAATAATATTTTAGAAAAATAATAATAATTTTTCACAAGAAAACGAATGTTTATTTCCTAATATTTTTTTCTTGGAACATACAAATTTCAATTCTAAATTTTTTATGTTAAGTATTCAACGTATACATATGTTGCAATGTTTCCAATTTAGCAGCATTTTGACATGTGGGCTTGTTTAACAGCGGGTTAGATAATATTTCTTAAATCCATCTGCGGTATTTTGAGGGTAACAAAAATAGATTTACATACTATTTTTCTATAGCAAAAAAAAAAAACGTAAATTTTTCAGGTTCCTGAACCAAATGCATCACAAATATTGTTTTGAAAATAAGCCAAAATCAATCAGAATATTTTCTAAGTGTGAAGGACTCGTTATTTAAAAATAAAAAAAACATACAAACTGCACATTTTTGTATTGTATGACTTCACACAAACTAGAATTTTTGTAAAGCATTCTGTTATAACTCATTCGAGTTCATCACGTCGATGTGAAAAATCTACCGAGTATGACATATATCTGTTGCTGTGTCTTTGACCCACTGCAATAATGTAAATATGATACTAATAAGTACCAAGCGAACAGAAATAACCCCTTACCCACCTCGGCGATGTCGTAGCGAGAACTTAGTACTGAGTACGTGCAGCATCGTCTAAATTACAGAGTTGCCATTATTTACCTGAAGTAATACAACACACCAATGACGCTGGTAAGCCCGAGGGTTCAGCAGCGCACGTCCAAACTGACAAATTGGCGTTGTAACCTAACGTGCGGATGTTGTTACTGTCGTCGCACTGTCTTCGTATTTTCAAGAGATGACATTGATGGTCACTTTTGTTGAAATACGCTCGGGTTTGTGCAAACCCAGAGGCATCACTCAGTCCTCCCAGGTTTACGATCCACAGAGATGTCTCGTGTTGTACGAGTCAACTCCATGAGGAGTAATAATTGCCTCTTAAACGAACTTGTGTTGTTGGATTCAATTACTGTGACTGGATGTCGTGTTCCACAGCTCTGTGTGGGTTCGCGTGCCAGGTGAACTTTGCCACACATATGTATAAGCTACTCACTGTCAAGTAAACACTTTCGAAACCCTGAGTACTTCCCCCTTGTTCAGCCAGTATGGTAACTATTTGAGAGCATTGAAATAAAAGTTTACTCAAGACTTGAAGTACTTATATTACTGATTTAACCTGTCAGTAACTGCTGAGAGTAAAACAACGTTTTTTTAAAAAATTTTCATTTTTGAGACAAAATTGTCTTATAGTTTTATTAACAATCTAGACGGAATTTTTTTTTTTAAATTTGATTTGGTACATCCCAAGGTATATCTGCATCTATGTCCGTAATCACCACAAAAATCGCATAAATTTTTTAACTTTCATTTTTGTAGTTGTCATTTAAGTTTTAAAAATTAACTATGGGCAATTAGCTAAGTAATACATTTTGCAATTAATATTTTGCGATTTATATTCGTACTTGTGACAATGGTTAGAGCGTAGAGTTTAACATAGTGGACCGTTTGAGTATTACATGTATGCTATTGTTTCAATAGTTTGGCTTGTGAAACGAAAGAAGTTGAATTTTAAAAGAGAATTTAGTTCTATAGTTTCACTCTATGAGAAAATGCAATGATTCTATTAACGTTAGATTTCATATTGTTGGTAAGAAATACCCAGGTCCAAGTGTACAAAAGTAAACTGGAAACAAAAGTAATTACAAGCTGACAGGTGAAAGAGCACATCAAATACCACGTCGCCACTATGAGCCAAGCGCTGAACTAACGTATATATCACCAGCCGTCCATGTTTACTTTGGAACGCTGAGCGATGAACATACAGTTTTATTGGTAGGAAGTCTGTAATAAGGTTCAATGCACGTTTCTATCTTACTTCCTCATATATCCAGTTGCACATTACATCGGTCTGAAAGGGCCGGTTTTTAGCTACAACTCAGGGCTTGAAACACTATTTATTTTATCGAGAATGATGTCTTAATTCTGACATTCCGTACTTGTTTGAGTAGTTTCTTATGTACATTGGCGCAATGGGCATATATTGGATAGCTTCGTAGAAAGAAACGTTTGTACGAATACACTACAACTAATTTGAAGGAACGTTGTCAGCACTGTACAAGGTTGAAGCTGACACAAAGTCAGATATAGCTGATTCCTGAATGACGCCATTAGAGCTACACATAAATATATGACCTAAAAATATCGATCTTAATGAGTTCCACGGTCTATGCGACCACCACAATGTTACATAATTCGTATGTTGCAACATAGTGCGTGTCTGAAAGGGCGTAAGTAACAAACGACAAATTTCACCATACTTAAAATTTAACGTTTGGGGAAAATGTGAAGTAAATGTTCATATAGTTATTGTTGACAGGACGGTCTGCTAAAGTGCTGACTTAGCGTGAACAACCTATAGTTGAGGCTTCCTCTCTCCTGAACAGTGACGTGATGAGAATAGTACTGAGATGAATGTTTTGTTTTGTTTTCCTGAGAGGGATGGGGAGGGGAGGGAGAGAGGATGTCAGGGTCTGAATTACTGACAGTGCAGGCATGGTGGTGATTACTCCTCGTACGCCACTGGCGAAAATTCCTTTCATTAACGAGTCGTGTCGGTTTGGCCGCGGGAAGTCTCTGCTTGCTGCTCGCCGAACATCCGAATTTTCTCCGACCCTTCCTCTTTTAGTTTTTCCTATAGACGTGAGGTGCGGTATTGTGTCTTTTGTTTCGCGCGGTACACAGTAAGGTTAGTTCTACTCTAAGTTACGAAGATGATCGAATTTACTATGGATGAGTTCTGGAAGGGACAATTTCAGATATTGGCTGTGCTTGAATCTGTAAGAAGTAAGGGTCCTGTTATGCCAAGGCCGTGTTAACAGCTGAGAACTGAATATTCTTTCTATATGTAGTTGGACTTAATGTCGTTTGTGGTATGAGAAATCTCTCGAAATAAGTGCTGGGACTATGCTAGCGGATTTATAATACGTCATGACTCTTGGTTTTCCAGGACGTTCGGCTACGGTCGTTACAATTACCAATTAAATTTCCAAACTAAACATCTAACTGAACTGGCTACATGAAAACAAGAAACTAACATATATCGCAATACAGTACTGTAGAAATATTAATTCTTCAAGCGGCGCGCTCTGGAATCTTAAAAATTCCCACGGAATTCGTTACGTCATTAACGTTAACGACTCTTGAAAACCTTGCCATTCTGATTACAACTACAAATTTGCAAACAACCTGTACATTTCTAGTATTTGTGACCACACGTCTCTTTTCATCATATGTAAATTATGTTAACTAGGTTCAACATGACTGATCTCAACGGTGAGTTGTAGTTTCAGGTATACGTATTTCGCTGCAAAATTATTTATATTATTATATTGGTTTTGACATCCACCATCCATAAGAATGGCAACATTCTAACCTGCCGTGATAGCCTTAAATTACATGTTTAAATTTATAAGTGATGTATTAGCTCTCTTGCATAATACTTACCTCATTATTAAATCAACAAGGAAACAAACGTAACACACGAACAGTTGTTTGTTACTAAATTCCAAAAACCCACAACTTTGCCCACCAAGACCACTTACGTTCCTTTCCACCAACAACACGAGGTAAGCGAAAACCCTCGTCATTGCGGTTATAATGCCGCCAGCCACTAGCAACCTGCGGTGGAATTAGTTCAATGAGTGTGTGTGGAAGTTCCTCGAGTAAACAATCAGATCAGATGTTCTAATGTGCACGAGTAGTGCTTGCATAATCGTGGACAACCCTTCGCCGTTGTCTTCATAGTTCAGCAGATTGTTCTTCTGAATATCGTTCGAATATTTCTTTACAGAATGAAGTACACTAATTTTACACATACTTTGAAAGGAAACAATGTATTCCTCATTGACACTTGTGGGTCAGTTCTGAAATACTGGCAGGACTGCAACATCGTTGCAATAAGCCGGAAACGACTTACCACTGCACTGTACTAAACAAAATGTCTTTGTTTGGATGTCATACCGCTATAACCACCCCGGAGACGTTAAACAATACCTGCCGGGTCCGACTGTGTCACTGGATTGTATTCAATGATACATATATTACCACCTTTACCACTTACCTTTGAAACACAATATCCTGACTTACATTTCGTCTTATTCTGCGTCCATCGAAATTATATATTGTGGTCCATGGATTAATGCTAAAACTTTTGTTGGCAGTTGTACGAATTTAAACGTCAGTATAGATAAAAAGGATGTTCTATAACAAAGGACTCACAAATTTCGCTTTATTTTCTTACAGTAGACTAGACTGCAAGTTGCTGTTGACTTCCTAGACTTCTTCCGTTAGCATGCAATGTATCGATAGAACTGGGAGCACTTTTAACCAATAATTTAAATTCCAGGTAGAATGAACAATCAATCGCATGGTAAGTAGCCAAATATGCAAATTACATCACAACAAACCTGGTGACCAACGACATTGCTGATTATGTTCTAAACTGTACAGGTCATAGAATTTTAGTCTGTACAAAATAATAACACCAGTGTTTCACTTCCTCCCTATAACATCGATTTAATAACCTGCGAAAAAACGGGTTTCTGACGTGGTGTATTTCTATATAAACTATTTGTAACGCATTTCGACACAAAATATTACAGTATAGTGATACGTCACATTGTCAAACTATTTAACTAGATGCATGGCAAATACTGTTTTTCAGAATATAGTTTATAATTTTATGCACTTGCTTTCCTGTTCCTGCTAAGATCATTGAACTGTTCCGCCGATAAGTTATTTATCACGACATATTTACGCTTCGTAGGTTTCCTATACTTGCAACTTTCAAGCTGATATTGATTATTATTAGTGCTTTTCAACCCACTATCAAACAAAGAAAAATGGTTGAAACACTGAGAAGAAGTGCAGTAAGTTCTTGTAAGTAATTAGCGACCACGGTGTAAATGAACCAACTCTTTAGTCTCCAGGTACAAAGTGTTACAATCAACAACCATCTTGGAGGACTCTCTGCCTTCGTTACCCAATTGTTAATTACCTGCTAGTGGCTTACCTAGACTTGTTATAAGATAACGATATATTGCAGCTGGCGACAATGGCGGTACTCAAAGCTATATCTAACAAAAAGGCTTCGTTGTTGTTTGTTGTTAATAATTCTCCCTGTTCAGGAATAAAAAAAATAGCCGTCCATCGATGAATATCACGTCGTTGAAGACGCGTACATTGCGCAGATTGCATATGTTAATATTCGTGTGCTGCTGGCTTTTCGTTAGTCAATGAGCTTCACCTACGAGAACGAGGCGTTGAGCCACCGACGATATTTGATTTGATTTTAGAAGCAGAGGTGAATCAAATAGTCATTTTTAAGGGAGGGAAAAATTTCGTGAGATTGTGTGAAAACTCATAACTAACCAATTAATATGAACTCTTAAAAAATATAACCGAATAACTAAAGAGAAACGTACATACACGTCAAATAGTCTTTGACTGTTAAATGCCATTTTGAGCCAAATTTTCGAAGGAAATAGTAGACTTATGAGATAACTTTTCTGTCTGTGTGTCTATGTGTGTTTATGTGCATATATGCGTGTGTATGAGCGTGTGTCTATGTGTGTATGTGCGTCGTGTGTGCCCCCCCCCCCCCCTCCGAATTCTCCTAAAAACATTTAAACCAGTTGAGCAAATTTAATCAAACTTCGGATACATTTAGTACTTAGCAACCTAACTTGACTTTTATATATATTTTGTTTACGTCGTTTTCAAGTTTTAAAAATGGCGGCCATTTGAACATTTTTAGATCAAGCTAAGGAACCATATTTTTTTAATTTCATCAAACTAGGTACACAAATACTACATACGAAGCTGACTTGACTTTTGTGTATTTCTTTCATCCGATAATTACATTTTCAAATAGGCGGCAATTTTCATATTTTTAGCATAGTATTACGTATCTTAGGAAATAGTTTTCATAAGTTCATCAAATTCTGTACGCATAAACTACAAACATAGCTAACTTGAATGTAGTGTTTTCGTTCATTCTTTGATCATATTTAAAAATGGTAGGATTTTTTTTTTTTTTTTAAGAATATTATAACATATCATGGGAAGTATTTTTCAGAATTTTATCTAATTTGGTACACATATGTAACATAATGAGCTTCCTTGACTTTCGTTTATTCTGTGTTCATAATTTCGAAATAGCCTGTAGCATAGTATAACATATCCTAGTAAGAATTTTTTAAGAATTTCATTAGTCTTGGTGGACATATATTATACATAAACCTGCTTGACTGTTGTGTATTTCGTTCATCTTGTGTTCATGTTTTCAAAATAGCAGAAATTGTTATGTTTTTAACATAGAATTACATATCTTAGGAAGTATTTGCAGTATTTCACCAAACTTTGTAGACTCTACGGCATATAGTTGATTTGACTTTTGTGTACTTCGTTAATCCCGTGTTCATATCTTTAAAACGGCGGCCATCTTTGTATCTTATCATAGTTTTAAATAATGTTGGTTATTTTTATATTTTTAGCATAATATGCTGTATGTCTTGAAATTTTTTAGTGATTTCATCAAACTTGGAACAAATATACAACATAGCCAACAGAGCTGCCTTGACTTTTCCATTATTTCGCTGTCTTGTGTTTATATTTTTTCATTGGTGACTGTGTAATATTAATAGTGTAATATGACATATTTGGAGTAATACTTTTCCGATGTTTATTAATTTCTGTACGCGTATACTAGTTAGCAAGCTGACTGTGCTTCAGTGTATTTCATTCATCCTTAGGTAATATTTTGAAATCTGCAACTATTTTTGTCTTTGTAGTAAAAGATGTCGCAGAATTTTTTTTCTTCATATTAATCAAACTGGGTTCGGTATATTCTTTAGCAAGCTGGCTTAGTTTTTTATATTTCGATTACACATGTCTTAATTAATATTACTATTCAGTGTCCCTAGATGTACGTAAACGACTTTAACCTTCAAGGATAGCTAGCACACTCTTTGAGGAAAGTTGACATATCAATTATGCTAGTATCTTCTTGTTTGTTCATCTGCTAGTGTTAGGTAATTGTGTACTCTAACTCGTAGTTAAGGTAATAGCAGCAAGGAAATGCTAATGCTCGCTCTCACCATACAATAAAAATATCAAAATTTCACCGGGTGAAACTTGTAAACTAGTGTCAAAACATTTGTCAGTGTAGGCTATACATAAGAATGTCGTAGGGTATTAAAGTGGTCTAAATTTTCCAAATACCTGTGGGTATCTAGAAGAATAAATTTTTATGGCCAGATTACTATATGTCAAACAAAATAATCCTCGAAAGACTGTCACATTATTTTGTACTTTTACAAAAAAAAATCTTTGAAATTGGTTAACAAACATATTATTGTGTCACTTCAACAAATTATTTCTTACAAAACTGCTCTATGTGTGTGTGTATGTATATATATATATATATATATATATATATATATATATATATATATATATATATACACACACACACACACACACAAAAGCTTTTCCTGTAAAGTTTACCATATTTGTGTAAACTAATTTATTTAGTGTCACTGGTCAGAAGCCGCGGTGGTGGAGTGGTTAGACCGCTTGCCTTCCACTGCTCAGTTCTGGGATTGATTCCAGCTGCAGACGCTTCCGATATTCAGAAATAAAAAATTCAGAATGTAGAGAGAACAAGTGATAGACGAATACCTTTAAATGATACATTTGTTTAAATAGACATAACTTTTCAGGCAGGTATACGAGAAATAAATTGCAGCTTTGTATTGAAACTGTTGTTCGTTTCATAATCTCAATTATCAGGAAACATAGGCTGGTAGATCATTTCGTTACAAAAATGTTGAAAATAGGGTTTGATAAAATAAGCTTAATTAAGAAAAATAATAAATGTACGTATTGTTGTCCGCACATGATTTCTTAAAACCACATGATTTATGTTGGCCGCAAATTTGTACAAAACTGGTAGTAATGAGGAGGCCCCTTCAGTCCTGTACCTGCCTGCAGTTCTTGACGAGCGTGAGAAACTACTAAATGGCAGACAATAACGATACAAGGCCGTGATCTGACTGGCACTTACTGCATTGGCACTTGACCGAATTCATCGAAATAAAATGATAGCATGCAATGTACTTTACATTCAAAGTAAATCTGAGCGTGTAACTAAGTGTGCTAAATACGGAAACGTGGGCAGTGTCAGCTAACGAACCCATCCAATCACAAAATCACTACTTGGGATACGTCTTAATGGAAGTTCACGCCACGCCTGATACTTGTATTCTCACTGGAGGCAATTCAAAAGTAAATCGATATGAGTGGCACTGGTATGAGCATGAGAAAATTTCTGCCTTCATGTATGAAGTCAGGCGTGCTATGAAACTAATCTACTATCATCCCGTTAAACTAGTAACTAATGAAGTCGGTATTTTCCAGACACAGCAGTCAATAAGGCAATATTTAGAAATTTGAAAGATCCCAAAAAGTGGCTTCTAATAGGTGTGCTGTATGTTTTCTAAGAACATATAAACACCGTTTGAAGGGTGATACACTTATTGGGAACTTTTATATCAGTTTCGCATAAGTTAAAATATTCATTACACTCTACAATACTACCGCTCATGTGCGTGAGACGAGGAACTATACCAACGTTCAAATGTTTCACGACCTGCGACAGTTATCTGTGCTAACCTAGCTGTAAGCCATGGAGTCAGTGTTATAGAAATTATTTCGTATTATACTTATCTAATAAACCGAGCCGTATTTGTCAACATAAGTCACTGCAGGCTAGTGTTGCTGGCTTGCATAAAACTCCACGTAAAGCAAAAAATAATAACTAGTGTTAGCTTTTGTCAAGATAAATATAGATGGAAATACGAAGTGGAATTATTATTCTTATCCCGAAAGGCGACATAGAAAATCAAAAATAGAAAATAGATAATAGCAACATAATTAATACCGGAACGGAATATAGCCGCAATTTTATACGGATTACTAAAAATATAATAGTAAAATAATATCATAAAAAGATGGTGTATAAAACAGGCGACAAAAATTGTACGAGGACTATACGACAGCTATCACAAATCACTGACACAATTGGGTACTAATACAAACAACACAACGAAGAAAGCACAATCTTTTTTATTTGTTTTGCTTTTTGTTTTAAAGTCCGAGTTTTCTGCAACTCTGTGACGTTGTCTTATGTTGACAAAAGGGCTCAATTTATACAATACTAACCAATTGCAAGGATAGTTAAAAGGTCAGAAATTTATTTTAAAGACATCATTTTCTAATACAAATCAGGTTACTCTTCGTGAAATTTCCGAAGGTTTAGTGCGTTGGAAATAAATAACAATGTTAATTTTATTCACTTTTATTTTAACGTTATATTAAAATGTACGTAAAAGTTCTTGTATATAGTATGAAACCCAAGAATGTGCAAGACAGATTTAAAAAGAAAATAATGTATGACAAGTCTTGTTCGGAGGAGGTATCTACGAAGTTGAATCATTATGAAGTCATTTGTTAAAAGCATTACAAATTTAGTATGCAGCGCCATTAAATTTTTTTCTGGATTTATTGAGTATCTACGCATAATAACCGGGGTTACTTTGATCATATACATTATCTTCAAGGTTGTAGCGTCAAATAATATATTACTGTATCTGATTGTTCCAAAAGTTACATTTGATCCGCCTAGTCAATGAGATATTTCTCAGAAGAAGCAAGGTTGTTGGTGGGACAAAGTTAGCACGCAATGTTTGTGGTACATCTCATGAAGGGTTCCCTCGGGACAGATGTCCTGCACGTCGTATGTCCGTCGTTGTGTTGCGTCTTTGTGCCAGGTAGTTAGTTCTCCCTTCCTCCTGCTACAACCACACATATCCCTCTACGGAAATTGCCGTGCACAAACAGCCGGTAGTCGCCTCACAGACTCGTGTCTACAAACAAAGCTACGCACATCACAAAGACTGCGTCTTCGTGTGTGTATTTACCGAGCTGGTGTGTGTGTGTGTTTGCTGGCGGTTAGCGACGGTCAATTGACTACTGTAGACGTCCACACAGGTTGGTTCGTTTACTTTGTCCGGACCTGCTCTCTGTCTCTCTCTCTCTACACACGAGTTATTCCCTCACATAACACAGTCACCCCTACCAGAAACTACCTCCCTCAGAACTGTACCGAAACTCTTAGCCACGTATTTTGTAACATAACATTAAAGGTCTCATTGATGAAGATTGAACACATAGTTGTAAATATTTCTGGTTAAAAAATATAATATTGGGTTAGGAAAGTACACGCTTATATAAAACAAAACACGTTTGTTTGTTCGTCTTCTACACGTTCCTATAGAACCTATGAAACTCTGGTGAGTTATGCGTGCAAGCAAGAAAGTTTCTGCCAAAAAATTATACTTTAAACGACAGTACATTTGGAAGAAGAAATTTGGCAAAATTCATTCTTCAGATATTTTCAGCCTTACAAAGTTGGTCGATTACTATGTAGAGTTTGTCGATCAAATATGTCTGAAGAACTGGCACGCTGGCAACTATTTATGAGGGCTTTTTGATCTTTCCTAATATCAAGTTGAATTAACTGCAAAATGTTTGTTCAAAACAGTGTTTACTAAACCTCTTATATTGAATAAATGATGCTAAATATATTAATAAGCAGAACAACTTACGCAATAACAATATTAATGAACGAAATATTTTTGTAAAAGTTGAGTTATAGAAAATATGTAGACACAGTAATGCAAACATGTACGTATTACTTACAATACTTTTTTCAAGTAGTAATATTAATACTGATGGAATTAGAAGTAATTAATCGCTATAAATTCAATGTACTTTTCTAAACAAATTTTTTTTCTGAAAAAGATATTAAAATTACATATGATGGAAAGTTACGTCAAGGGTATTTAATTAACATTTTAAAAAATAAGTTAAATTTAATTTATTTTTTAGTTACCTCGTGCTCCCCTCCTGTCTAATTTTGCTCCCCCTCCCCCACCATTTGCTAATAGATAAATATTTTGTCAGTAACCGTAGCGCGCACACGCATATGTGTGTTTATTGTATTTATTTATTAACGTTTGTATGCCAAGGAAGCTATAGAGCAGCTTACGTGTACATGTGACACTGTGTTCATTGTGCCTGCTGCCTTACACTCCGCCCATGTTGTGTGAGAACAACACAAACACAGTCTAGTTATATATTCACAACCAGTAATATCGCTGGTTTCACTCGGCTCTGATCAGTCATTCTCGCAGCCAATAAACAAACAAGCACCTCGTAGCACGTGCCATTATTATATATCTACATAGAAGTGTTTGTTTACTCCTGCAACTTTCCGTGCATATGTTCACTGGCAATAACACTAGTTTCTTGTTATCTTCAACTGATTCAGTATATGAACAATTATTCCCGAATGTCGTGTATAACTTGATAGCAGCTACTCTTGTTATTTTTCCCGTGTACCTCAGTTACTGTTATATTTGTTGCTACGACGTGATGTGTTGACTATACGTCAGAGCGAGCAAGCAGGAAGACGAAGGTCGCAAGGAAGGAGTGTATTCCTGAGAATACTTGTTCGCAGCGCCATCTGTCAGGATCACTGTACAATGCGCACAGAACCAACACTGGGAGAACTGAGCCAACAACTGACATACAGGACAATGGTCGACTACTTCCACCCTTATAGCTCCTGCCAGTCCTGTTCTGAGGTGCCGAGCTCACACCAGAGCTGCTTTCACACAACCCACTGGAACTAAACCCGTGCAATCATTGCGCAAACGCACATTTTCCTCGACATAAGAAGCTACAGCTCGTTGTATTTTTCTTGAACATAACAATACGTGTTGAATAAAACTAGTGTCCTTCTTTGCTGGTCATGTGACCTTATCACACTGGTATAAAGAAAAATACTAATCTGTGATATGAGAAGTGGAAGTATGTGACATTGAAAACTGTTGTTACGCATTCGTTTCTCTTGCATCGATTTAAATGCTTTCAAAATAATACATTTATTTCTGGGGGGATTACTTTTACGAAGATGAAGTTAACACATACCTAACATATTTTATATCATAGCTACCAAAGGTATTAATAAATTATGAATCAAGAAAGAACATTGATATTGGATGTGTGTAAACTCCTTACGGTCGAAGATTGTGTGGAATCTTTGCCTTGACTAGCGACGTTGTTATGATGTAGAGGGGAGCCACTTATATTTCGCCTCGCATTGCAGCAGGCATCTTCATGAATGACAATATCTACAATGGCTGCTTAGGACTGCAAACAACATTGTTCTATATTTTACGTTAAAAAAGACTTTTAAGAAACTCATTTTACGTAGTGTGAAGCAGCTTAAATCTCAAGCAAAGCGGATATTGAACGTGTTTAGGATAAAATAGACCCAATCTTACACCAAGAGGGCCCGCAGCTACTGTAGAACCTAGGATTGTATTGGTCGTTCTGCGCTGGCTATACGACAAACTGTTTAACGTTCATGAAGATTGAAGTAAATCATAACTCAGCAATGTGAAGAGGAATTCGGCGCGTCACACAAGTTTTTTTAAATTTATAGTACAATATAAGGTGCAGCATAATAAATTACAATACTATTCAGAAAAAAAACTACTTAAACACCCTATTATTTTCATTTTATTTGTTTAGTGTCTGTTTGTAAAATTGAATATGCATATTTATGCTACAGTTGGCTAATGAGTACTGACTATCGTCAGGAATCCTGCCAGAAGAGAACTGGCTGACAGATGTGTGTGTGAAATATTTTCTTCTAATCTCGTTACTATATTGAAACATGAGAGTTAACAGGAGAGGGTTCGTCCATGGTTAAATCTAGCGTCGTATAAATGTTTTTTTATTAACTAAAGCCTCTGTCTCATTCTCAAATATTTACCACAAACTTTAAACGACGATACATTTGGAAGAAAAAATTTGACACAATTCAATCATCAAATATTTTCAGCCTTATAAATTTGGTCGATTACTATGTAGAATTTCTCGATCAAATATCTCTGAAGAACTGTCACGCTGGCAATCATTTATGAGGGCCAGTTTGACCTTTCCTAATATCAAGTTGTACTAATGGTAAAATTTTTGTTCAAATCAGTATTTAGAGACTTCTTACAATGAATAAATGATGCTAAATATATGTATAAGCATAACAACTTATGCAATAACAATATCAATGAAGTATATGTTTGCAAGTCTGCATCAAAATAACTACAGGTCCAATAGATAGGTGAACAGATGATTTGTAACCAGCTGTAGGCCTACCTAAATATATCTTATCTGGTATTATGCATGTCTTACTAATACGTAGCCTACATATATTTTAAAACACTACTATGGCTAATAATTGGTTCAAGAAGGGGGTTGTATATGTTACTAGGCCAACTGGTGCCGGTGTTGCTACCTGGGCCTGACACACTGCCGCCATATTGAACCTTGTCATTTGACCATGACTTTGTACCTTAACCTGTCAGCTTCATCTTGAAATGAACGATGCTCGTAAATAAACTGCTCCCACATCATGCTTTCACACTACACCTACCGACAAATTCCATGACTTTGCTCTTTGTCTACACAAGAATTAATATTAATTTTTCTTTTCAAACCATCTTTACGCAGCAAGATAGGTTACGAAAGTTATTGTTTTCCTTATCTTAAGTTTCCCTTCTATTATTGGAAGGATTATTATTTATGTTTTCTACATTTTTTATGTTTATATAATTCAATATTATTCTTTATTAATTTCAGAAATGAAGGTTTGTTGAACTTCTTAATACGTGTTTAAGAAAAATGTTCTGTAGTAAGCTAGGTTTTACTTTGATCACGTGACAAATATACTCGATCACCAAAGATTAACCAGGTTGTGATCAAAGGCATACAAAGAATTACTTTGGTTTACTTTCTGGACACAAAAAAATCTTTCTTTGAACACTTTTTAAACGACTCGAGATAAAATTTGGTTCAACTTAAGCAAACCAAGACTTTCCGTATACGTAAACAGTAAACTAAGCAGCATGCAGTGGTGTGATTGGTTGTCAGTTAAAAAAAATCATTATCAGTTCAAGGGATACTCTTAAGATGGAGGTCTCACCTATTACGTTACATTTTCTACTAACGAATTACATTATTTTCATTCATACAACTATCCATTTAAATGACGGCCTTTAAGGCCTTCGGTATTTAGTCACCAAAAACGTTGTCTGGTGACTGAAACTCCAAGCATCTATGATTTAAAAGTAATGTTTAACTACGTCATAACTATTAGTGAGATGTTATTAGTTTACTGCAAGCTAAGTGTTTCAATAGCGAACTGCAATGCTATATTTGAAGCTAGCTATTGCTCACGACTTCATTCGGCTGATTTAAATATAATGTCGATATGTGTCGAGCAAATGTCCAGTCTAAGTACTGAAAATGTTATTAAATAATTCGCAAACATATATACATATATAATTTCAATATATTTCCAAAAATCTTAATATATAAATATATATGTATATGTGTGTGTGTTTTAATATACATGTGAATTTTCGATAAAACGTGTGGGCACTTCAAATTTCTTTTAAGTAATAGTTTTAATACTGATATATACATACATTATATTATAAAGTCACAAAGTACGGTAATTTTATGTTTATTTTACCAAAAAATATCTTAAAATAATTGATTGTTATGAATTATGCAAAATGTTATTTAGGGTCATTATGACCGTTTTGTAACTATTATGAAAAATAAACTTTTTTTTTTTTAGCTTTTTTGGATTGCCCCACCCCCTTATTTGTCAGTAGTTAGTCACGTGACTTGGCGGCAAGATGGCGGAGGTAGACACGCAGATAACATCAGGTGGTCCAGCCTCAGCATCTTGGCCGATATCGGCTGTCCGTGGCTCGCCATTGTCTGCTATTATCGGCCGCTCATCTGGAACACCTTGGTCAAGGGACATTCCTTCTCTAGCTCGCTACAAGCTGGGGATGTCTCGGCTCCCGGAATAAAGAAAAAAAGAGGATACAAGGGACGGAGGTCACAGAGCTCTGGAGAACCGAGGATTATCTACAGATGTGTATCTTTACCCCGCCGACTGCCGTGTCATTTATTCTTCTTTTCCCCCTCGAATTCCGAAAGACACCCTCCAACCACAAAATTTCCGCCACATTGAGCGTTATGAAATAATCTGTCCCTGGAACCGGTGATTCTCTGTAGATTGTATATTTCACGTTAGAAGTCACATTTCTCTCTACGGTATAGTGGTAGAAAAATTCGTTTGCTCTCGAATTGAATTATTTTACCAGTATTCATGATGTTATTTATTTATCAATATTATAACATCAATGTAACAATTTAGAAAATGCTTAAATTGCTTTTAAACAAACTTCGATTTAAATAGTCTGTTCAACATTCTCCCGATAGTTGCTTTAATCTTAGTGATTACTATATTAGTATTTAATACCAGAACCATAATTGTACCGCTATACAAGCACATTAAAATTACACAAAATAACCCAGTTATATGGAGAAGATAAATAAAAGCACTGCCGTAAGGAAAGTTAGGACAATACTGTTTTATTTATCGTGAAGATATAAAAGTGAAATAAGAGAACAAACGTTATTCAGTAACTCCGAGTGTCAGGTAGGCTTTGACGTAGTCTGCAATTTTCTTCACAGCAAACTACTTCTTAATGTGATCTTGTTGTAATACGTGAGAGCAGAAAAAATTGAGTATTAGTTGATAATTCAGAAAAACTAGTAAGTTCCCAATACTTGACTATAAAATATTCCGTGCACCCAGGTACACTTAGATAAATGTAAAATAACTAGTTAACTATATTCTGGCAATATAAGCAGTGATACCTTTTTTTTAACAGGCCGCCTTAGTTTTCACTTAATGAAGACTGGGAATGAAACAAAAAATTAACAACGTGAAGTGGAGTAGCTGAAGTAAAAATATAAATTATTTCTCCACACGTACATTGTTAACACGCCACGTCGTTCTAACTTAAGAATAGACAGCGCGATACAAGTTAAGATAAACCTGGTTTCGCGGTAAATTAACTCAGAGTTCTAGTAACTACTCCCAACGCTGTTGCTTGCTGGTACACATAGACACTCTAATATAACAGACATAAGATATTGATCTAAAAAAAGTTGATATTTCACGATTATAATCAGCTGCGAAATGCCTAGCAGGCATGTACTTCTTAAACAGTATCAGTAATTTCTTAACATACCACGCGTCGCGTAACTTATATAAATATAGATAGTTCTTATGACACCTGCTGTTTACAGTTTGTATCGCATGACATACTGTATCCAATGTGTTATAAACAATAGATGCCCCACAGCTAAAGAAATTTACCCACGTTCTGTGAAACGTAGTTGTAATAATCATCCTGTTTTCCCTACGCTTAACAAAATGATCTTAAACCAAAGGCAGGCACAAACGGGTCTATAATCAATGGAATGTAAAATATTATGCATATTCTCGTGTGGGTGATATCAACACATGTAAAATAATATTTCAAATGTTTTAAACAAAAAATTAAATAAAGGTATACATTTATGTTACATGAACGAGTAAACGTGTTAATAACTACGTTCCTTGATACAAATCTTGACTCCTGAAAACAGTTGGAGAGTTCTGTCACCTTTCTTTTAAAAATGTATGGATGGGGGGAGATCATAAAATTTTAATGCACCCTCACAAACTATTATTTATTTTCAAAATGGTTCACCTGAATGTTGGATCTAGGAAATATGTTTCGTGCATTAATTAATGATTATAGCGTCTTTGAAAGCAAAAAAACATATCCCAGGGGTATAAAAACATGAGTAGGAGAGTAATATATCACCCCATTTTGGCAAATTTTGAAAACATAACACTCCACGAAAGGCCTCAGGTGTCAGGGCTTGCTTGAAGAAAAGTATAATTATTTACAGATGTGTTCTTTGGTAATATATTGGTTATATTATTTGCTAGGCTGGATATTTAAGAGTTAATGTACAATGCATTTCGTACACACGTTTATACCCAGTTTGCAAAGAGAAGCATCTCACAGCTTATATATCCGCAGTTCAGAACTCTCCTGGAAAATGATAAAATACAAAGACTGTCATTCAAATGTTATATTATAAAACACGGTGTTGTAAAATATGTCCAGCAGAAGAATACTCTGCGGTACACAATGCGCATTTATTATTATTATTATTATTATTATTATTATTATTATTATTATTATTATATTGCTTAACGGATTTAGCTTAACACACTAAATTACAGGTAAGCAATATAAAGTTGTAACTAAACGTAAAAAGAGTTTAAGAAATAATTTGCAATCCTTATATTTCATATGTACGGATCTGTACTCAGGTGCATTTCTAGTAAACGTTTTTTTTTTTCGGGCGAAAACTCGAAAGTAAAGTTTGCTGAATAATGAGTTATTAAAAAAAGAAGCCTTATCTGAGCGGTGGTAAAGTCATTATAAACAAAAGTGACGTGCACTTACATGCCAAAAATACGTATATATATATATATATATATATATATATATATATATATATATATATATATATATATATATATATATATATAATATTTATTTATTCTCCGACTTTTAAATCCATAACTGAGAGCTTCTGAGAATTTAAACAGTATGGTCTAGAATGAGGTGTACCGAGATTGTTCTTGATTTGTATTGTACGCAGAGCGATTATCAGTGAGAATATAATACAGTATAACTACACCAATCTATCATCACAAGATATGTCTGATAATAGAACAACTCAGTACAAGAGTAGGCGAGAATGCTGAACTCGCGAATAAGAACTTGCCAAGTTTCGATATACCTGGGCCAGGCTTAAAAAAGAAGCTTGCATTCCGAAACAGATACGGGCATGAAACGACTTCATTGTATTTAATCGTGTGTGGGGCGAAAGGTACAGGTTGTGGTTGGCCATAGAGTATCAAATCGCAGGGCTTATCGGATTAGAAACAAACGAGAATACTTGTCTGCTCGGACGGAAGAAAGCACAGGTCCACAGTCGAGATGCATCTCGCCACAAGTGGAGGCATATTTGTTTGCGGTTTTTCTCCACGGACGATCGGAGAGGCACAAAGGATCTCGGGAGTGGGTTTTCTTTCCTCGGCTAGCCACGGCCAATTGTGTGCGAGACGCGATAGTCATCTCCGATACTTACAAACCACACTCGTCTCAACTATCGTCTCAGTTGTGGGCAGCAGCGCTCCTGGTGGTGACCACTGCAAGCTCCCGGTATATCACCCGTCACACCGGAGCCTCACATATACTCTGTTATCTACAACTTTGACAGCTGCTGTTAACATTTTCTAATGTATGCCTCAGTGTATGTCAACATTTACAATACATAATAGTGGAATGAACATTTCAGGCTGAGTTTAAAGTTAAATTGTCGATCAACAAAACATGACACATCTACAACACAAGTATGTGCCCTCAAAAGTGTCAAAATGCGAAACAGACTGAAACGTTTAGTTTACGTATATCGATTTAGCCTCGGGGCGGGCTGGTGAGGGGAAGGGGAGAGGAAGGTCGTGGAGGAGGGAGGGGGTATTTATAAGGCCGGAACTGCGCAAACACATCCCCCCCTCCTTCCTGTTTTCAAATTAACTTAAGGTATGTTTTACAATTAAAACGATTCATTTGCATATTGCAACACTTTGACATGGATGTAGACGTAAATATTGATGTTTGTGTTTTATACAGCATTGTTGCTGCTAATACGTTTTTCCAGGTAATTTCCCCAGGGGTGTTGAGTTACAATACGGATCAGTTCATATAGGATACAATTGAGCACTATTGAAGAGAGGCTGATCACAAGTCATGGTAAGTAGAATTCAGTTTAATGATACACGTTAATTTTCAAGAATGGCCAATCAATGTGCTGTGTTAACTGCTTCGTTTAAACTAACAAAGGACAGTAACATACAGTTTTCCAAAGTAAAAACCTAACTACGACTTCAAAAGTGCAGTGAACAATCAGTACCGGAAGTCTAGCCTGGGAAGCCAACTTGGGGAGACAAACACAAGGTGTATTTCATACGCCGCAATACGATGCTGAAGCTCGGAAAACGCGTATTTCGTATAACAAAAGACGGGAAATAACACGTGTCATAACATTAACAAGATACACAAGATATATCTAAAATATTTTAACTTATTAAAGAGTTTTAAAATTTAAGATAAATCAACTAACTCAACTAATAATCGTCAGTGTAATTGGAAAAATAAACGTTCTTTACTTTTTTTAAATTAAAAATGTCGCTATTGGCGTCAAGCGTACTCGCCACGTCTTATCTACTCTTGTTTAGTTTCGGGTTTACACCTCATATGAAACCTAACTCTTGTCCATAGACTTACAATTGTATCTCCTTCCAGCAACGAAAGTTGAGTATCGCGCGTTCTGTTTACATCACACTCAAACCTTACTGTCACAAGTCTATTTACTTCCGGGAGGCGTGGTGATTGTTCGCAATATATCCTCTAGTGTTCCCTGCGTGTCTCCGACCCATCACAAATACAGCTGCTTATACCAGGGTGACCTCACGTCCTGCTTTTTGTACGAGTATCTGTCGTTCTGCACAAAGTAATATGTCAGCAAGCATTACGGACGTCTCTAGCCACATGGCCTGCGAGAACATCTGCTTTTTACATTAAAGTAATACAGTGTGCGTTTGTAGTGGTTCAAACGACATAAGTTTTACAATAAAAACAAAACTAAATTCACACCGAAACATTACAGACTGATAGTCATCAGTAAATGAAATATTATTCATTACAAAATAAAATAAATATCCGAGGAATGTCTCAAACCATATAGTATTCAGAATGTTGAGTGCAGTCTTACCATCTTAAATCTTAAGATGTCACAGCTGTATCTTAAGAGTCCTATACAGTGTGTGGTATATGCGCGCTTGAGGTACGGAAACAGGAGAGGCATAAGGTCTAGATTGCTTCGTGCATCAACAACCGCATCGCCCTTATGCGCTGTGCGCCAATACGGTGAGCAGTATTTGGTTGTTGGCAAGCTGACCCTAGTATTTTATACACGGGCAGTGCACAGTGAAGTCAAACACATGTTTCTGGTTTTTGTTTTATGATTAGGCTATTATTTACGTGACAAGTCTGCAAACATTGTTTTTTAGTAATTTTGAGGTGGCCCAAAACTATTTTTTAAGCATGTCATCTAGAAAACAATAATAAAGACGTATAGTTTCGGTGTGTTTTATTTTCTTAAATAGAGATATAGAACGTAAGTTTAGTAGCATTTGTTATAAAAAACTTTATCCTAACAACAAGCTGAAACAATGTTCATGCGCAAACTGTATAGAGCTCTTCAAGAAAATTAGTTTGTCAACGTCATTAGTGAGTTATCAAATGAAAAATACGTAGCTGCCAAACGAGTAGACAGTACATTTTTCAGTGCCCTACTTACTGCTGTTTATTAACTTAGAACCTACAACAATGTTTTCAGCGTTATTTTGATTGGGTAATGTTTATGCGGTCTTTTAAATATTCACTCGCATTACGTTGAATTTACATATCTGTAACGTCTTCAGATAGCTCATAACTTATAATGACTTTTTTTTAAGTGTCCTGCTATGTGAGTAGAAAAATGTGGTCACAATAGATAATATATACCAGGCACGTTTCATTGCCATAACTCGGGCCGCAATCCTACACAGATCGATAACGAGTGATTATACGTCATTTAACGAGCGACTTGGTTGCAGTTATCAGCAACCACATAAAGCGAACATCGATGTCCTTTCTTTCCTAACCTGTTCGCCGAGATAAGGGAAATGGCTATCGACCAGAAACACGCATATATTACTTTTAATTAGTGGATAACAAGGCGACTAGTTAGTACCGCAAGCTGAGTCCTGTACTATGCAGTCAGTCCTCTTCTTTGCGCGGCCGCCGTACAATTAAAACTAGTCACGCCTTTGTTATTATGCTCAACATTTACAAGCTGCTTGTTTTAAATTCCTCGCACCCTTTTGTAACTCTGCAACAGAGATGTATTTATTCATGATGCTCACTTTGCGTTTCACTTAAGTCTGTGAAATCCCTGACGAAAATAATGAGTTAAAATAATAAGTAAACATAGGATTTCATTACTTACCACGAGGCGGTTTATATTATATTTAAATTATATTAATTTGTAGGCATCTTGCTATAGCCAAGTCAGACACACAGTAACATTTCGACTCTGGCGTGTTTAATACTGGAAAAAGCGTATGATAAACCACATTTTGATTGGACAAAGACGCCGCCAACAGTATTTAGAGGCTACGCAAGTAAGGTTTTCAGCATCGTTAAATATAAACTGCCAGACAAGTTGTTTCAGACAACCTATCGTGGTCAATTATACATAGGCAATACATAATAAATTGTTGGAAACAAATATCAAAGAAAAGTAAATAAAAACCTAAGTTGGCGGCGGACGTGATGCACTAACGCCCCGGGCAACGATAACAAATATATTTAACTGTTTATTTACTAACGGCCAAATTATTGAAATAAACTTGTTTACAGTTGGTACGTGCGTACACAAAAATAATATGTTTAACACTACAATTAAGTTCATAAAAAGTATTGATTTTACGTTTCCTAACATAACAAATAATGTACTATGTAAACATTTTTTAACCAAATAATGTACGTTGTATATGGTAGGTGTATGTTTAAACAAATGCAGTTGTACATAACGAAGACCTATGCCGTAATTTTGTTAGGTAACACAAAGAAATTATTCATATTTTCCCATGAACAATAAAAGTCCACTCACAATTTAAAATTTTGTAAAATTGTTCTTTCAAATTTATTGAAATCAATTTATTGAATGTTACGTGACGCCTTGTTGACGTCATAACCGTGGACAGTTGATCATTCAATATATATTGACTATATTTTATTTCTTCAAAGGTTTTGTTTCGAACATGTGCGATATTTTAATGAATCAAAATTTATAAGAGGTTTGTACGACAATAATAATTCAAATATCGTATAAATCAGATTCTGTATGCGGATTGAATTTATTTTAACATAAATATACAAGTCATTTCGGAAATTATGGCTCCCTGTAGAAAAAATTTTCAAGTTGGTTACGAGTTAACCAACTTTTTCTGGTTGTTCAGATTAAGAATATAATTTTTAAAAATGGCTACATTTTAAAAATGTCAACATTGTTTAGCATGTACATCGTTTGGTTTAAAATAGTGTGTTATGTTTTTTCGATCGCCTTAATTTTTACTGATTGAAATTCACTACATAGCGATATGGTATTTAAGTAACTGAATATACTAGATATGTGATCATGTGAAATTGTCTTACGTTTTCCGTCTACCACTCGCTTCAAATGTGTTACACTGTGTTCGTAAATATGTTTTATATGAAACTGCTCCACACGTGCCATCAGTACTAATGTATAAAACAAACACACTTTAGAGAAGGACGGAATGTTATTGATATGACATCAAGGTCGTGTAAATCTCTGCTTCGAAGGCCCCCCTTCCCCCTCCAACATAGTTAAGAACTGCCTTTTTAGACAGCAGCACTTGTAAATGTACAAACAGGAAGTATGTGCAACTCAGATGGGTACATGAACCGATCTTTGCTACAGACTTGCACCAAACAAGTCGTATGGTAACCTCTTCAAGTCCCGTAGTAAAAACGTACCAGTGGGAATCTTACATGCTAAGTTCAGAGCTTAGTTTGCTGTGGGGACGCAGTATTTGATACGTACCCCAAGGCCATCCTCAATTCTGAGCCTCGAAGTAGCAAGTAAGCTTGAAGCGATGCCTAGCTGCGTAGTCGTGTTCGTAGTATTGGAACGAGGCCTTCTTCAAGTATCGTCGTCACTTGCAAACAGACAGAGCAACTGTATCTCCCCGCCATAGTGGACACCGGAGTCCAGATATCATCTCCGGAGATACTCCTCCAGGCAAGACATCGACACAGCTTGTTACAAGGACAGGGAGAGGGATGTTTGGAGGAAACTGTTTCTTTGGTCGACTCAGGAGTCGCGGTCAATTTGTCGATCTCTAGTCGCCATTGCCTGCGTCGGCACGGAGGAATCTTACCGCAGAGATACGAGACATGTCACGTTCCTCAACATACTGACACCTTGGTACCAACATAACTCGTGTGCGTGCATGGAGAAATCCCGCTAGAGTCAAAATTAAAGACTACGATTTCTTGAGCGCGCTGATAAGAAAATACTTAAACAAAGTTTGGATTTTAAGATGCAAAATGGCGCTGTTTAAGGAGTTTCTGAACAGAATAACTGAATATACTGCTTTAAGAAATTGCAATATTTTAAGGATTAATCATAATTTAAAAGTGAAAATCTTTGTGCTGATTTAAAATAATTTGATACATTCTAAATCTTCTGCTCCCAGGTGTCTATTGTGCTGGCTCATGAAACACGTACAATAATTTGAATGAGTAATAAACCAAATTTCACAAAACATTTTGGCATCTATTAACTTGAAGGTTTATTCAATATAACGAAAACAATTTCCTATCTATTTTATTTTGTTGTTGCAACATAAAGTATTGTAGTCAAGTTCGCGTTATAATGTTGTGTGGTATTTTCATAAAGCCACAGAAAAGTGTAAAGTAACATGTTTCATTATTTTACGTGGCATTTATTTTTTTTCCAAGCAGTCTCGGGAGGGGCCGTGTCCCCTATGCCCCCTCCCTCCCCCTGCAGTGTCCAGAGCCACACAGTTTAAGGTGACCGCCTGCCCCGGCTACAGAACAACGTGCAGGGCTTCAGACGTTAAAGTTTATTCGAAAAATGCTCGCATACGTAAGTTATGTCTACTCACACGTGTGCATGCCCATTTCAGTTCTTCCATTTGTCTGTAAAGTACATTTCCACGCTGCAGAAAATAACCTACATTAGGTGTTTTGTAGTTCATCTTAGATATGAAAATCCTGACGCAGAATATTTTAAAAGGTAAAGGCATGTACAGTACACCATTACCCAGACAGTCGCGTAAACTCAAGGTTAAAGAAATTTACTTGCAATGGAGCAATCTAAAACACGGTGGTTTAAAACAATATTATTCTGCATGATATTTCTTGTGGTAAGCTGCTACACTGAGAAACTGTGTGATTGTTTGCCTCATACATGATATCAACATCACAGTACTGTTTAAAAAAAATAGCAGATTTATTTTTTCGTAAATGTTTTTCCGTGCTACTGTTCTAAAAAAAAAATTAATGTAAAATTAATTTTTATGTGAGAACTTTAAACGTTAGTTGAAATGGTACTTTATAATAAGAATGCATTAGTTTATGGAAATTCAATTGCTTATGATAAAAACCCGTAAAACGTTTATCATGCAAGCTACAAAGACATCAGTTGATTGAAACGTGTGTTGTCAGTTGTCTGATAGTTGATTGTGTGTTGTCAGTTGTCTTATAGTTGATTGTGTGTTGTCCACTGTTGTCTTTTCGAATTCAGTTGTACCTTAAATTCAGTGTTTGGTTTTCATTTATGTCTGTCGTCTTTTGTTGCAGTTTGACTGAAAGTTCGGTTAGGATTGCGTGAACATACATTTTACAAAAACTGTTACATTCGTTTAAGTTTGGTGGTGTAGAGATCCAAGTTTTTCTGGGGCCAGGTCGGGTAACTTGAGATGATATTGGTGCACTTACGTTCTCTGTCGGTGGTACTTAACCAGAGTCTATTACCTAGACCTGCTCATTAACATCTCATTGTTCCGGTGGCTTCAGTCGTGTGTCGGTGTGATGAATGCCATTGCAACCTGTCGTTCTGTTCGCTCCAAGTGTGAATTATTACCACACGTGCATACTCTTCCTATTACCTCTCGAGAATAACGTATCCCAGGAGGCCTAGCAGCTCACTGTGCTTGGTAATCATCACAGAGGGAGTTGCGCCAGTGAGAACATAAACAATAACACCGCGCATACAAAGATACTTGAGCGCTACAGCTGGAACGTATGAACGTGGCTAACATTTGTTTGTATGCCTAGAGTAATAGTAATTAGATTTATTGATTAAACTTAATGAACACCGCGATACTAGCACGAATCGGACGTCTGGTTAAATTTTCTAGTTTTAAATTAATTTTCTAACTGAGGGTTCGACCGTCGCTTTTTTCATACACAAGAATCAAGAGTTCTGTTATTTTTTTAGTCTGTAGTTTGAGCAACTTTAAAACTCTTAAAACTAATAACAAAGTTTCTACTGTACACTACACGCTCCATATTTTATCTGTAGAAAGTATTGTAATTTATAAAACACTAGTTGTCCCGACAAGCGTTGTAATGAATTTTACGTTTTTTTTAATTGCTCGTTGCGCCTCGCTGCCCCTTTTTTCCCTTGTACACCGTTTCGGCCCCCAACCCCGAAAGTTTCATTATTTTTTTGGCATTAACTTCGCGGGTCGCTCAACAACTCACCATATCTTCAAGGCAATCCGAAGAATTAGTAAAAAAACTTCGGTGAATTGTGCGTACGCTGAGGTAAGTGTCTGCAACAAATTAGGGGCCAAAAGGGGCAGCAGGGCGCTGCGAGCAATCCAAACAACTTAACATGCATTACAACGCTTGTCGGGACAGCACAATACTTTCTACAGATCAAATATGGAGCGTGTAGTGGTACAACAGAAATTTTGTTATTAGTTTCCTAGCAACTAACTGAAAAAAACCTATTATTTAGCTATAAAGTCAACATTGGCAAATTAGATATATGTATTTCGATCATACATCAATCATGTCTTACGATTTTTTTTTGCATCACGCGTATGTTTCCATAACTCGCTAACGCATTTAATACAAATGTTTACATTATGTTGGCTGCAAAAGAAGTTACAGCCATCGACAAATAAGTTTGCAATCACGACACGAAAAACAAATACTGTCAAAAACATAGTAATACGTGAACAGCTTTGAAATATGACGTTGCGTGTTTGTGTCTCTGTATTTCCGGTCGCTATAATTATTTTTAAAAATTACACGAATAATGCAGTCGCGACGTTACATTCGCACGCCCTTATTTGACACACTATTATATTACAATTGGTTAGAAATGTTTTGAATTGTATATATTTACAGAAAAATACAGGAACACGCCAATCACAATATAAAACGCGAGTTTTGAGGATCTATATGAATGTTTGGTAACCGTATAAGCCGGTAGAATATGAAGTATGGAATATGTTTTCTTTCAGAGGTATGTCAATATATTATCCGACAATACACTGTAGCACGTGGTGGGAGTGTAGCTGACTGCCCAGTTTGTTTCATGTCTTGCGTGCATATCTACAGTTCTGCCTCATAGTCAGTGGTTGTACGTATTTAGTCTCACGTGTCTTGATGTTCTGCTCGCAAACATAGAAGTGTGGTCTTACAGAAGTATAGCATTAAGGCCCTGCTACATAGAAGTGTGGTCTTACAGAAGTATAGCATTAAGGCCCTGCTACATAGAAGTGTGGTCTTACAGAAGTATAGCATTAAGGCCCTGCTACATAGAAGTGTGGTCTTACAGAAGTATAGCATTAAGGCCCTGCTACATAGAGACGGTGAGATTGTCGCTGTCGTGTTGTTGTCGGGTCGGCGTCGTTCATCTCCTTGCTGCGTGCTACGATGAGAGCCGTTACTTTGCTGGTGAGTTTAGTTCCCACAATAAATAATAGATGGCAGCTCAATCGCCAATCGTGATTTTCTTTTTCTATTTGCAAAATGTTGTTGCAAATGGTGCAGTAAATATTTCAAAATAAGTTCGATACAAATCGTAGTAGACGCGAATAAAAACTTTTTACTTTAAATGGGCTCGTAATTTTCGTGGCGCATACATATGGCTAATCAAATAACTATGGTGGCCATATGATGATCGCGAGTCGGTGGATAGTCAGCGAGTTGTCGGTGAAAGATAAAAGTTGGCCATCTCCACCGCCACCGTCCCCGACAACATCACGACAACGACTCTGACGTCATGGTCACATTCTCCAATCAGATGACAGAATGGCAACGACTGGGCACCGACCGACGACTCACCGTCTCCATGTAGCAGGGCCTTATTACACTCTGATTGGCAGAGTCAAGTAAGTGACGTCACTTCTCAGAGACACGCTGCCAACAGCCATGGTACAGTGCTGCAGATGTGCATGTTAGGCAGAGAAACAAACTGATACAAGTAGTCCAGGTGATGGAGATGAATTATTGGAGAACACGTGCCTAGTCTGTTGTACGCTACTGGCTATAGTTGTACCTGCCCCTACCTGGCTAGTGTTTCCACACACTACTGACACTTCTCTATAGTCATTGCTCTCCTCCGCTTGCCACAGATACTGGCAGTGGCATTGTACTGAGGCGGATATATCTCTCTGTATGCCAGACTACAGGTTCCCAGAGTTCATTATGTTGTACGAGCAAGTAATAAATAGTGAAGCAGGCAGAGTGTACCTCCCCTACCTGGCTAGTGTTTCCACACACTACTGACACTTCTCTATAGTCATTGCTAACCTCCGCTTGCCACAGATACTGGCAGTGGCATTGTACTGAGGCGGATATGTCTCTCTGTATGCCAGACTACAGGTTCCCAGAGTTCATTATGTTGTACGAGCAAGTCATAAATAGTGAAGCAGGCAGAGTGTACCTGCCCCTACTTGGCTAGTGTTTCCACACACTACTGACACTTCTCTATAGTCATTGCTAACCTCCGCTTGCCACAGATACTGGCAGTGGCATTGTACTGAGGCGGATATGTCTCTCTGTATGCAAGACTACAGGTTCCCAGAGTTCATTATGTTGTACGAGCAAGTCATAAATAGTGAAGCAGGCAGAGTGAACCTCCCCTACCTGGCTAGTGTTTCCACACACTACTGACACTTCTCTATAGTCATTGCTAACCTCCGCTTGCCACAGATACTGGCAGTGGCATTGTACTGAGGCGGATATGTCTCTCTGTATGCCAGACTACAGGTTCCCAGAGTTCATTATGTTGTACGAGCAGGTCATAAATAGTGAAGCAGGCAGAGTGTACCTGCCCCTACTTGGCTAGTGTTTCCACACACTACTGACACTTCTCTATAGTCATT